>WBNM01021067.1:122879-154664 GCA_013399055.1 Ramphastos sulfuratus
TCTGTGGTAATGGGTTGGACTTGATGATCTTTGAGGTCTCTTCCAGCCTTGCTATACTGTGTGATACTGTGTGTGTGATGTGACTGACCTGTGCAACCACACTGCTCTTCATCAGCTTCTGCATGCAAATTCTGCCCCCAAAAAGCCCTTGAAGGGATGACAAAGCAATTTTTTCCCCTTTCAGATCTTTTCATCTTTACATAATTAATTGCATCATTACAAGAGGCTGGAGGACTCCTGGGTCCAAAATGTGTTTGCCAGAGCAGGGAGGGCAGGATTTGCTCCTGTCCCCACAGCTGGTCCCAGCCCTGCCAGCTCCTGGCCAGAGGCTTTACCAGCCCTGGTAGAATGATGGGCAGGGCAGTACATGCCCCCATGAAGCTTTGGCCATTCTCTCAGGCCATCTGAAGAGGCCAAACTGTGCTGGCTCCTGTTGGGTGGCCCCCCTGGAGCCGCAGAGCCCATCTGCTGTGGCACAGGACATGTGCTGCTGGAAATGTGGTTAATTGATTGCTCTTGCTCCAGCACATTTCCCTGAAATCCCTCACCAGTTGCTGAGGGATCTGTTTCATAACAGCTCCCAGAAACCTCCTCCCATCAAGGCTTGTTCCAGCAGAGCATGGCTGGGCTCCCCCACAGCATGGTCACATCGTGCAGCCCCTGTGCCCTCTGCACATTGCACGCCCAAAGCCAGCAGCAAACTGGTCTGGGGGGGTGAGGGCTGCCTGGGGGACAGGGACCTGTGAAGGACAAGTTTCTGGATCAGGCTGTGGTGATGCTGCTTGGCCACCAGCATCAGCCTGAGCCCATGGTGCCCACCCTGGGCTCAGCACCCTACATGGAGCCAGCACAGCTGGAGGTGGGTGGCTTTGCAGGAGCACAGCACCCATGGCCACCCAGACCAGACCCAAGCAAAGCAGCCAATTCTTGCTATATGAGGCTGTTGTAGGGTGAAAGCTCCTGGGGCAGCTGTGGTCCTTGAGAGGGGCCAGATGGTGGTGATGTCCCTGTGGGGCAGCCTTCTCCACATGGTTTTCCCTAGCAAACTCTTGTTTGCCTGAGCCAGGGAAGGGCCCAGCTCTCCATCAGCCCATTTTATCAGCCTCTCTGCAGCAGTCTTACTGAGAAGCTGCCTGTGAGCCCCTCCCTTCCTTTCAGAAGATGAAATAGGACACACTGGCATGACAACATTGATGCCCTGAGCCAGCTCTGGGCAGCCACAGACAAGGCTCATCATTTGTCCTTCACAAGAATTTAACAAGGAAGGAAGCAGAAAAGGCTCATGTGGGCTCTCCTCAGGGAGGGCTGGAGTGGAGACAAGCTGCTGGCTCTGGCAGAGACATCACCCCACTGCCAATATGCACAGGGTCACCAGACCCCTCCAGCCCACCCACTGGCACTCCCATGATACCCCTACAGCAACCCAGTATGCACCAGCAGTGGAGCAGAGCTGCCCTGGGCAGGACAACCCTGTGGGCAGTGGAGCAGAGCTGCCAGCCTCATCCCACCACCCTCCCACAGCCCCTTGGGACACCCTGAGCTCCAGCTCTGCTTTGCACTCTCCTCCTCCTCCCTGGAGCTGTGCAGAGGTGCTCAGTGCTGCTGAGGGTCTGGGCTGTGCAGAGCTGCTCAGTGCTGGTGAGGAATTTGAAGGCATTTGCTGCTCTGCTGTACAGCAGAGGGGAGAGAGACCCTTCTCCAGCAGCCTCTCTGCCTCTCTCCTGAGTCCCAGGTGCTGCAGGGAGGATCTGCAAAGAACTGAGAAGCAGGAGCAGCAAATCCCATCCCCTGGGACAAGGGGAGCTCTGCAGTGCTAAGCAGTAACCTTCTTCATCTGGGATGAGGCAGGACATTGTCAAGTGGTGGCTGATGCTGCTGCCCAGGACTATGCAGAGCAGCAGGAGGTTGTAACCAGAGCATCCTAATGCCCAGGCACAGCCTTGTGGCTGGCACCCAGTGAGAGCAGCAGGCACTGTGCAGGTCTATCCTACATCGGGACCATGGGAAGAACTGATGTGAAAGTAGACACAGCAGATTGGCCCAGTCCCTCCTCCTGGCACCGTGGTGCTTGTCCTGAAGGACCTCCCACAGCAGGACACTCCACAGTCACATACCCAGGCCCTTCCCCTGGGAAGCAGGGGGCAGTGTGGGGCACTGATGGAGTGCAGACCTGGAAGAGCATCCCTGGGGATGGTGCTGGACCCCTCCCAGGGTGCTGGAGGAGCAGGGCTCTGCTGCCAGGCTGGGGGCCCAGCTGGGATGGGGACAGGTTGCTGTGATGTCCTGGTCCTCCTGGCATAGGACCCAACACAGAGCTCAAGGAGGAAGAAGAGGAGGACAGAGGTTAACCAGTGAGGGGTTGGGAGATTGGGCAAGGTGTAGGGCAGTGGACACCATGCAGCACTGAGCTCCTGGAAAGCTTCTGGGGCTTTGTGATATGTTGGGGACCTGGTGGTGCCCACAGCTGCCCCAGGGCTCTCCATGGAGATCAGGCAGGAGATGCAGGCATCCACTCCTCCAGCCCAGCCTGAGCAGCAGCCCTAACCCAGCCTTGGGGAGGAACAACTGGGAGAAGAATTCAATTCAAGGAGTGCACTGGGGATGAAAAGAAAGACTGTGGGGACCTGGAGGGACATCTGGCACACAGATACCAACCTCCCCTAGGAAAGCCAGAAGAGCATGGAGATCCTGGGGCAGGCAGGGATGGAGGATGGAGCAGGAAGGGCCTCGGGGCTCTGAGTCAGGCCACTGACGTCACACGTTGACAGCTCCTGCGGTGCTGGTGGCCCCTGAGAGCCTCTGCAGCCGGGGGCAGATGTGCTGGAGTCAGTGCTCACTGGGAGAGCTGCTTGCAAGCAGGGACCTGGAGAGCTCAATCTCAGCAGGTGAAGACAGCAAAGAGCTGCTGCCTTCATCCCAGGAGCTTCAATCTCCTGGCCCAGGGAAGGCAAAGTCATAAATTTCAGCTGTCTGCAGGTTGCAGCTCCGTGGGAAGTGCTGCCAAACACCTCTGGTTTTGGCCCTGGAAGCAGTGCCTGGCTGAGGGCAAAAGGACGCCGAAGCTGAACGAGAGCCAGGCTGCAGCAGGGCAGCTCAGTGGCAAATGGAAGCCCCCTGACAGTGTGAGTGCTCTTCCTGACCTGCAGCCCCTCTTGGCAAGGAGGTTCCTTAGTCATAGAATCACAGAATGGTTTGGGTTGGAAGGACTTTACAAAGTCATCTAGTCCAGCTCTCCCTGTGTTGAGAAGGGACATCTTCAACTAGAGCAGGCTGCTCAGAGCCCCAGAGAACCTGAGCTGGAGTGGCTGCAGGGATGGGACATCTGCCACCACCCTGGGCAGCCTGTGCCAGTGTTTCACCAATGCCTTAGAAACTGCAGGCTCCCAGGGGCTCACACAGTTAAGCACCCTGGGCAGAGCAAGTCCTCTGCAGTCCTTCATCCCAAGCTACTTCAGCTGTGCTGGATGAGAGCACAGTAGCCATACAAAGTGCCTGTATCCTCCCTTCCCATTTAAAAATGAATTTATGGGGAGAAAAAGAGAAGTGATGAGGGCTTTAAGCAAGCCAGGCTGGAGCAGGCAGCAGCTAGGAGTTTGCAGGAGGGCATTCTGCGTTCTCAGCAGCAAGCTTTGCCCTGCCCTTAAGACTGCAAGAGTTGGGGCTGGAGAAGTGAAGGCTTTGGAAAGACAGAACAGCCTTTTAGGACCTAAAGTGAGCTACAGGAAAGCCTGGGGGGGGGGGAACTTTTACATGGGATTGTTGTGATAGGATGAGGCAGAATGGATTGAAGCTGGAAGAGGAGAGATTGAGACTGAAGATTAGGAGGAAGTTCTTTCCAGTGAGGGTGGTGAGACACTGGCACAGGTTGCCCAGGAAGGTTGTGGATGCTCCCTCCCTGGGGGTGTTCAAAGCCAGGTTGGATGGGGCCTTGAACAACCTGGGCAGGTGGGAGGTGTCCTGCCCATGGCAGGGTGTTGGAACTGGATGATCTTTAAGCTCCCTTCCAACCCAACCCATTCTGTGATGTGCTCAGCACTGGCACCAAGGCTTTGCATCCTCTGTGGTTTAGCACTGTGTGTGCAACCACCACTGCCCTCCTTCACAGGCAGCCACAGCCCTGCAAGTCCCTTTTCTCTGAGCCCACCTGAGGGTAGGAGCAGATGTCAGCCCTTGTCCAGGGCTCAGCACACAGCCGTGCCCTGCTGACACTGGGGCACACCTTCTGTGCCACCCGGAGGGTGACATGGCAGCAGCAAAGCCAACCTAGGAGGCAGCAGGGACAGAGCGACGCTGAACACATCTGGCCGTGCCAGGTCACCTCGCACTGCTGCCGCCCGTCACAGATCTAGGACAAAGCCTTCCCTTTGTTTCCCCCTGCTTGGGCATCACGAGCGTCCTGGGCTCTGCCAGGCGGCAGCTCGGGCACACGAACTCACCGTAGGGTTGTTTTGTCTTCATGCTAACCCTTCCCGGAGATGTCAGCTGCCAGAACGTGTCACTTCTGCTCCACGGCGCTGCCTTCGCGTCTCAGCGACCTGACAGAGTGACAAGGAACAGCACCCTCGAAGGAACGGCTCAGCCTGGGTGGATCTTCTCTAATAAGCAATGCGAGCTGAGCTGGGCCGAGCCGGGCGTGCGGTGTGGATCTGACGGGGACAGGGATGCCCGCGGAGGTGGCTGAGGTGATGGGGACATGCCATGAGCTGTCCTGGAAGAGTCACAGCCACTGAGAGATGCTCCCGAGTCCAGAGGCAAGACTCAGGCTGTTAGGACTCTGCCCCGTGTGGTGGATGCTGCCTGCCCCCCTCCTGGGTCCCATTGAGCCATGGCACATCACCCTGGGAAATGGGGGGCTACGGGGGTTACCTGGGCTGCTGCCCTCCTTGCAGTGGGCAGCCAGGGGTGGCAGGGCCAGCATGGCTTCTGGAAATGGCATGGCAGCAGGTTTCTGCCTGTGGCAGCTGCAGGCTGACATGCTCATAGGGCTCCTTCCCCCCACCTATCCCAGGAGTGCTCCACCGGTGTGAGGTGCCTGCAGCTGCAGCCTCGCTTGCCCAGCATGTGGCTCGCAGGGGTTTCCCCCTCAGCACTGCCTGGGTGTGAGTCAGGCCGAGGGGACAGATGTGGTGCTGCTCTGGAGGGACAGATTTGGTGCTGCTCTGGAAGGACTGATCTGGTGCTGCTCTGGAGGGACAGATGTGGTGCTGCTCTGGGGGACAGATGTGGTGCTACTCTGGAAGGAGTGATCTGGTGCTGCTCTGGAGGGACAGATGTGGTGCTGCTCTGGGGGACAGATGTGCTGCTCTGGAAGGAGTGATCTGGTGCTGCTCTGGAGGACAGATGTGGTGCTGCTCTGGAAGGACTGATCTGGTGCTGCTCTGGAGGGACAGATGTGGTGCTGCTCTGGAGGTCAGATGTGGTGCTGCTCTGGAGGACAGATCTGGTGCTGCTCTGGAAGACAGATGGCACCACCAGCAAATCGTCCCTCTGCTCCCTGCATCAGAAGTGATGCCTGGGGTGGGCTGTAGAGCAGGAGCTGGTTAAGTAAACACATTTGTGTCTCAACTCTGAGCCTAACATCTCTCTCCCTGGGCTCAGGCAGGATTGGTCCCAGTCTCACTATTTAAAAGTTCAAAAATGTGGGTCACAAGCAGTGCTCCCTCCCAGACCTTTGGTCCTCTGCTAGTGGCAAAGGCTCTGTCAAGCACTGAAGGAGGGATACTGCAGAGCCCAGCAGTGTCACCACCTGGAAGGTGCCCTTGTTCCTGCTTTGCTGCACCCTCAGGACTCCCTGTGCCACTCATCTGGAGCTTGCTGGAGGGCAGGGAAGGGCTGTGGGTTTGGTGAATAATTAATTTCACAGATTAATTTGGCCTGTCAGTGGCCATGGTGCAAGTCAGACAGGTTTGAGCACTGAGGTGCCAGTGAGCAGCTCGTCAGGAGGACAAAGGGTGCTTGCAGGACACCTCTGTGCATGGCCTCAGAGGTGTTTTGGTGCCCTCCTCTCAGTGTCCACAGCCCTGCTGGACCTCAGACTGGAGAAGACCTCATACAGGTTGAGCAGCCCCATGCAGAGGAGCAGACTGCAGCTCTGCCTGGGGTCCAGCAGCCATGGACACATCTCTGCTGTTGTCCAGAGAGCAATTTGCAGCTTTGCACTTTTATTTTCACATTTAAAGAAGCTCTTCAGGGAACACATCAGGGCTTGCCCTTCCTTGACTCAGTTTACCTTTGAAAAGTCTCTCTTCTTTTCCCCTTGCAGAGGTTTCTGGCAGCACTCCCTGGCCTGCAGCCCTCAGCTGGGACTTTTTGCCTTCCTACATTCCTGTTGTGAAATGAGAAGGAACTTGGCCAGCATCAGCACCACAAGAAGCCACATCCATCAGCTCTGGTTAAACACAGCCAATTGTTTTGAGAACCTTCCTGGAAGGGAGAGCAAAGAAAGCCAGGAGCAGGCACACAGGTCACTGCACAAGGAGAATGAAGGCAGTGGCTTGCTGCAGGAGGTCCTGCCTGACCCATGGGGCAAGCCTGGCCTTGTTTGGGAGATATGAGAGAGGACTGCAAATCCTGATGCTCTATCAGCAACCCTGCCCCTCCTGGTGCCACTGGAGTTACACTGACCTTGATAAAAATGAGACCTGATTTTGAGCAGAAAGCAGCTGCGTGGGGCAGCCTACTGCTGCCAGCTCATCTCTGCTTCATGCTGATGCCTGAGGAGGCTGATGGAAGCGAAGTCCACATTGATCTCCAAAGAGAACAAAGAGCCACAGAGGCCTGCAAGGGCACTCAGGACCAGCTGTGATGTGAGGAGATGCCATGGCCCACAGCTGTGCCCTCCAGCTCTGTGGGGACAGGAGCCCTGAGGCCCCCCTTTACCCACCAGACCTGCAGGTCAGCTCGTGCAATGTCCCCTGCCCTCCACTCCCCTCCTGCAAATGTGCTTTTGGGTCTTTTATTCCCAGAGAATCACTCTTCATGGCTTAGCTGGTAGCTGGGCACAGTCTCCAATACCTGTGCTCACACAGGGCTGCAGCCACCCTGCTAACCACCTTGAGAGGGGCCTTTTGTTGGCAGCTTGGTGACAGGTGGTCGAGGCGTGCTGCAAACCAGACATACAGCAAGAGTCATCCTTTGGGGCATGGCAGAGTCCTACAATAGCAGGCTCCAGTGGCAGGCAGTGAGGGGAAGGTGCCATTTCCCAGCTCACACCACCACTTTCCTTCCTTTGAAACCAGAACAACTTGGGGAAACAAAGAGAGCTCAAAAAGAACCCCAGAAGACTGGGGAGGGTCATCAAGCTGAGCAGGCAGGAGCTCAGAAGGATGGTGCCTCTGGGCTGAGCAGGGAGGATGCTGCTGATACCCACCGACAGAAAATAGGGTTTAAAATGACAGCTCCTGACAGGCTGCGGCTGGGCTGGAGCCCCTGCAGCAGTCTGAGCCCAGACAGTGGC
Source organism: Ramphastos sulfuratus (assembly GCA_013399055.1). Taxonomy (NCBI): domain Eukaryota; kingdom Metazoa; phylum Chordata; class Aves; order Piciformes; family Ramphastidae; genus Ramphastos; species Ramphastos sulfuratus. The sequence goes on from WBNM01021067.1 coordinate 130,336, forward strand.
TGCTCCAGCAGTGCTGTCAGGACTTCTTATGGTGATGCTGGCGAGAGGGCAGCTGGGGAGCAGAGATGGTGTGTGGGGAGCAGGCAGAGGTTTCCTCCTCTGAACCAGAGTGGGGCAGGAGGGAGGGTTTGGGGGGAAGCCAGATCAAAATTGGAGAATCAGAATTATTTGGGTTGGAAGGGACCTCTAATTGTTATCCAGTCCTCTGCAGTCAGCAGGGGCATCCTCAGCTAGATCAGGTTGCCCAGAGCCCTGTTAAGCCTCACCTTCAGCATCTCCATGGATGGGGCTTCAACTACATCCCTGGGAAACTCATTCCAGTGTTCCACCACCTTCATGGTGCAGAACTTAATCCTAACATTCAGCCTAAATCTGTTCTTCTCCAGTTGGAAACTGCTGCCCGGAAAATGCTGAGACTCAACAGCTGAAGGTTGTAACCAAGGAGCTGCTGGTGGGCACCACCAGTCCCCCAGCTCAGGGTAGGGAATGTGCAGCCCATGCTGCTCTGGCACACTCAAAGAGAGCATCAGGCTCCCTTGTAAAATGAATGAAAGCCTCATTTTTATTTTTTTTCTTTTTCCTCAGCCTTGCTTTCTAATAGATCCATCCTTTGCACCTGCCCTGCAAAGGAAGGAGCATGCACTTGTGTTTCAGAAAGTCCTTCTTAGTCCTTGTGCTCACAACAAGCCTGGCAGTGGCTTGCCACAAGCCTTTGTGCCCCTCTGCCTCAGCTGCCCCAGCTGTACAACTGCTGTCAGCGTCCTGCACCACTGGCAAATGTTAGGGCAGGTAAACAGCATTCATTAAACCTGCCTGGATATTGTGGTCCTGGGTAGCCTGCTCTGGGTGACCCTGCTTTAGCAGGGAGGTTGGGTTAGATCATCTCCAGAGGTTGCCTCCAACCCCACCAGTCTGTGGCTCTGTGAGCATAAACTCAGCTCAGATGTGGGACAACGCTGAGGTCACTTTTGCAGCAATGTAAAGGTTTATTTTACTAGTTAAGGACAAAGGGGTCACTGGGAAAGGCTAGAGGAAGCATGTCCTGGCAGCCCAAGGAGCCGAGGCTGCAGAGCGAGCGAGGAATGTGCGCCCCTGGGCAAGGGACCGCAGCCTCCCGCGGCAGCGGCGGCGCTGAGGCAGGCGCTGGGGGATGTTTACGAGATGACATTTTCATGCACTCTGAAAAAACCCCAAGTGGTTGGTCCGCAGGGCGAGAGCAGCACATCCTCCTCCTGCCTTTGCAGCGGGGCACGACGAAGAGGTCGCATTAAGACACGGGTCAGGAGAGGTTTGGCTGCCAGCGCTGCTCGGCAGCTAAGGAGAGACGTGACAATGGCTGCGGAGTCCCCAGTAGCCTCGGTGACAGCCTGCGAGAGAGGGGCTGCTGCCTCGTCACGGGCTGCAGGAGTACTCTGGATGGTGAAGGTAGGCAAGAGTTTTGGTCTGGCTCCATAGCAAGCTGGTGGGGTACCCATGAAGCCACCCTTCTATGCCTCCCTCTCCTGAGTCTGGAGTCCTGAGCACCTCCTGCCACACTGAGATCCTGCTGTGTCTGACCTTGTGCTAATGCTGTGGAGCTGCTGATGATTCCATCTCCCTTCTGACACTGCCATGGGCAGCTCCCCAAAGCTCTTCACTCATCCATTGGAGGCTGTGAGGCTTCATGGTGCTCTCTTCACATCACACTGAAGTTTCTTGGACAGTGGCAGGACTCCACACTGTATTCAGGCATGTTCTTAACTATTTCTGCTATTTTTCTCCTGGAAAAACCTTGCCCTGCATGCTAGGATCATGTCTAGCCAGGTAGCCCCCAGCTCACACCAGCCAAGTCTCACTCTGGTCAATGCTGTTACACTTTCTACCATATCTTCTCACTCATCTTTCACGTTCAGCCCCACTGATCTGTCAGCATCTGTGTCCCTACCTGCTCCCAGATACTCTCCCTGCACCCTACTTTGAGGCCAGGACAGCAAGACCAGCCTCGAGTTGGGGCTTTCTTACCAAGAGCAGCATCAGCCATACAGCTGAGAGTCACCCACTGCTGCCTGCACTGATTCATGTACAGTGGCCAAGGGTGAATGGAAGGAACATGCATGGGGATGGTCACAGCATCCTCCCTGTCCTCAGCTCACCCACCCATGAAGCCATACAGCTCCTGCAGGAGCCTCATGTGGAGGAGGTTCAAGGTTCAACCCCATGTTGAGGAGGATCAGGCTCACATGGAGAAGGTCCAAGGCTCAGCCCCACATGGAGGAGGATAAAGGTTGAACCCCACATGGAGGAAGCTCAGCCCCACTCAGAGCAGTGTGGGGGAAATCAGCTGCCCAATGTACCTTGTAGTACCCCAGCAGCTGTCCAGCTGCCAGCTTTACTGGCCCTCGGAGTGGATCAGTGCTGATATGAAGCCATATGCGTGTGTTTAGAGAGGGAATGTGTGTAGGGCTGGGCTTGCCTCCTCGATGGGGAGGGCAAAGCCAGGCACAGCCATGCACGGACGCTCTGCAGCCTGGCACAGACAGGGGCGAGCTGGAGCCCTGCTCCCGCACAGCACCTCGAGGCTGCAGAGCCCCCAGCATCAAGCCCTTCACCTCCTGCTGACCCAGGAGCATGGCTGCAGAGCGTGTCACCCCGTGTCACCCCGTGTCACCCGAGGGAAAACGGTGTCGGTGGCCCAGAGAGAGGTGAGCTCTTTGCTCCAGCTAATCATCTTGGCCAGGGCAAGATAAGAGATGCTACAGAAGCTGCTCCAAGCCCGAGAGCAGCTGGGCTAAATCCCTTCAGTCCTCGGCAGGACATTTGTTTACAGGGAGACAGGATTTCATTACCGGGGGTGTCTAGTACAGGCTGTTCGCGGGCTCCTGCCCACCCCCCCGCGGCGCCGGCGCTGCCTGGATCCCTCCACGGGGGGCACAGGGGCTGCAGCTGGAACAGGCTTGGGGGCAAGGTGGGTTTTGAAACCCGAGGTGACCTCTTTGGCTTGGAACAGGTTGGTGACCTGAAGGTGGGCTGAGCTGGGGAGCACCTGTGCAGGGCCAGCTTCCCTTTGTGCTCTGCCAGCCCCGCGGCTGGCAGCTGGGCTCGGCACCCTCCTGGTACCTTGACCTTGGTTTCCGTGAGTGTGGCTGTAGGCTGGACAAGCCCCGTCCTTGGGGAGGTCTCACTGCCTTGAGCAGGGCATGCCAGAAGGATGCCTCCAGTCCCCCTACAAAGTGATCAATGATGCCAGCTGGGATCTCCTCCAGATCCTTGCTCCGCCGGCACCAGAGGACCCCAGACGCAGCCTCCTTCTCCTCTCTTTGCCTCACTGATGCCTGCTCCAGGGATGTAGGCAAACCCCAGCCTTCACCTCTTGCCTTCACCTCTTGCCACCGAATCCTGCCTCTTGGCGCCTGGCAAACACAGCCTCTAATGAAGCCACCAAGCCCGTCTGGTTCCGGGGGTCTGCAGGCAGCAGGAAGGCAGCGGGGCAGGACCTGGGCTTGCTGCCAGTCTCATGTACCCCCTGAGATGGGGCCGTGTACAGGGTGCAGGGTGTCCCTCTCGGGGTGACACGTACCCCGCGGTGGCCCCTCCAGCGCCGGGAACAGGAGCCGTGGGTGACAGCCTGTTCCAGACAGGCGGCTGGAGCCCCACCTATGATCCATCTATGCATCAGGGCTCTGCGGTCCCCTGCGCCCCGGGGGGAAGCTGCGGGTTCAGGTTTCTCCTCTCACCTGTCGCTAAATCAAAGGCCATTTGGATTTAATCTCCGCCTGAGGCAGGTTTAACCCGTTCCAGTGCGGCTTCGTGCCCCCATGACAGGGTCAGGACCTGCTTCACTGACCTGTGATAGCAGCTGTGGATAAGCCACTTGTAGCCTGCCCTCTCCCAGTTTTCCCTGGTCTCCCATCCAGTTGGGAGAAGTGATGCTTCGGCCCCGTGAGGTTGTTGCCAGAAGTGGTTCTTCACCCAGCGAGACTGTTGCCTAGCTACTGCCTGCAGTGATGGGCAGAGCTTGGGACAGTGGAGCTGGTCTGGCTGGGGCTTCTCATTGCTGACCACTTCCTTCCCACCTTCTCAGCTGGCACTCCAGCAAGCCCTGCTGAAACACAGCTGCTCTCACATACACCATGAATTTAATCTTGGGCAGGAACAGGAGGCACAAGTGGGTGGTGTGGGTTGGAAGTATCCTGCGGACTCAGGCTGCCTTTGCTGCCTCTGTGTCCTGTCGTGGGGTGCTGGGACAGTGTGGTCAGTGGGGTCAGTGGTGTATCAGCTCCCAGGCCTATGGAAATGTGTCACAGTGCTGCAAGCTCTTTGCTGCCACATTTCTAAGGCTGTCTCACTGCCCATGAGCAATAGGCTGTGCACAGAGCCAGGAAAGAACTTCACCTCCTCGTGACCACTGTGCTGATCTGCTCACTGGGCAGGTTACTGGGGCACCATGTCCAGGACTGGGGCAGTGCCCAGCCTGGCAGCTCCGACACCATCCCGGAGAGCATTGCTCCTGGCTTCCTCAGCAGCCACCATTCCCTCTGAACCATGACAGCTGAGCTGCATGAAGACATCCAGACACAGCACAAGCTGCTCCTGAGGTTTGCAAAGTGCCTTCCTGAAGTACATCTCAGTGCTGCAGCACAGCCCTGGCCAGCAGCAGGGCTGAGGAGCACTTGGCTGGTGGGGAAGGTTCATGTGCTCCTTTGGGCTCCCCCTTGCACAGACACTTTAAGGCATCAAACACGAGGCTTGCTTGTGACACAAAAATGAATGCTGGTAGAAGATGCTGCAAAACCTGCAGCAGAACAGCAGGACCTTGATTTGGGAGACCCCAGCTCACATCCCTTCATGTGAAGAGTTCTGTCCCTCGTGGGCTGGCTCAGGAAGGGAAGAGGCACCAGTGTCCCAGTCACATCCTGGGCTGTGCTTGCCCCTGCCCTGGTGGCAGCTTTCTCAGCTCCCCAGCTCTGCCCCACCAGCACACGGTGGGAGGCAGTGGTGTACCTGCCATTTCCCAGTGTTCTGCCCCAAACTGGCCTCTCCTGACTGCTGAAGCTGCCCAGCCCATGGGACTGGAGGCAGGCAGGGGTTGGCTGGTGTATGAAGCCCAACTCCCTGCTCTGCCTGTGCCCCAGCACCAGCTGGGACCTTGGAGACCATCCCTTACCTCCTCCAAGGTGTCACACCACTCCATATGCTATGCAGGGTACTGGCTTCAGGTAAGGATGATCAAGGACCGTCTTGTGACACATCTCCAAGCACCCCTTGCTCCAGAACTGCTTGTGAATGCTGAGTGTGGGGCTTCACCTGCCTCCATCCCATTCCCAACTTGCTCCTGCCCCATTCCAGCTCCTGCCTATCACTGCTCCTGTCCCTTTGTCCTTCCTCCCTGTTTCCTGCCATCCTCTCCTCCAGCAGCTGTTCAGTTCTCCCTGCCTGCTCTTTTGCTCCCTCCCTGGGGCTTCACCACCGCCCTGGGCAGCCTGTTCCAGGGCTTGACAACCCCTCCATTCATTGCTCATCTCTTAACAAGATTCTATGATTCATGGAAGATATTTTTCCTCCTGTCCAACCCAAAACTACCCTGGTGCAACTTGAGGCCATTTCCTCTTGTATCATCACTTGTTCCTTGGGAGAAGAGACCAATCCCCACCTGGCTCCAACCTCCTTTCAGTGAGTTGTAGAGAACCAGAAGATCTCCTCTCAGCCTTCTCTTCTCCAGGCTGGACAACCCCAGTCCCCTCAGCCACTCCTCACCAGGCCTGCTCCCCATACCCTCACCAGCTTGGTTGCCCTTCTCTGGACACATTCCAGCACCTCAATGTTCTTTGTGGAGTGAGGGGTGTGCAGAGGTGAACCCAGTACTTGAGGAGCATCCTGAACCATGGCCCAAGGCATGCAGGAGGTGTGGGGCTTTGCTGTAGGACCCAGCCATGAGCGTGCCCATCTCTGAATGCCCACAAAGAGCCTTCCCCTGGAGGAGACACAGGCTTCCATTAGACATATTTTTAATAATACCCAACCCAAGCTGGCTGGCCAAGCCCTCCTTGAGGAACACAGCATTGAGGCACATCCTCCTGGGCACAAAGGGCTGCAGTGGAAAACAAATTACATTCATCCTCCTCTGGTTTCTTCCCTCCCTCACAGTCCCCCCGCTCTGCTTTCCCTGCTGTCAGTGGACATAAGCTAATGGGAAGGAGATATTCATGCAAAGGGCCTTTGGAAATATTCATTGCTCATCTCTTAACAAGATTACCCCTGAAATCCTCCATTGCTCTGAGGGGGATTGAAAGCCTTGCAGGCTCTTGGTAACCATAGCAGCAGAGATGTGAAAGCCAAGGGGAGACAACTGATGTGAAAAATCACTGGGGCTGTGCAGACAGGCTGTGAGCCACTGCAGCACCCAGGCAGGAGAGCTTCTGCTCTCCAGCACCTCTCTTTGTCTCATTCAGCCAGGGCTGGCCCTTTACCCCAGCCAGGCCATGCAGGACACAGCCACTCTCTGCAGAAATGACTCACACCAAAGACAGCAGCACTGATGTGACCCAGTGCTGGAGATCTCCATGGCTGGTGGTGCTGCTTGGTGTTTCCCAGTGTATCCATCAGGTTGTGGCTCTTTACCTGATGGGTGCTGGTGGTTTGAAACTAGAGCAGGATAGATTTAGCTTGGACATCAGGAAGAACTACGGGGAGGGACTATTTACAAGGTCTTGCAATGCCAGGACAAGGGGCAATGGGTTTGAACTGGTAGAGGGGAGATTTAGACTGGATGTTAGGAGGAAGTTGTTTGCAGTGAGGGTGGTGAGACACTGGCACAGGTTGCCCAGGGAGGTTGTGGCTACTCCCTCCCTGGAGGTGTTCAAGGCCAGGGTGGACGAGGTCTTGAGTAACCTGTGCTAGTGGGAGGTGTCCCTGCCTATGGCAGGGGGTTGGAACTAGATGATCCTTGAGGTCCCTTCCAACCTTACCATTCTATGATTCTATGATAAGTTCTTTACTATGAGGGTGGTGGCAGACTGGAATGGGTTGCCCAGAGTTGTGGATGCCTCAAGACCAGGCTGTGATGAGGCTTTGAGCAACCTGGGCTAGTGAAAGGGCCCATGGAACTAGATGATCTTGAAGGTCCTTTCCAACTCAGGCCATTGTATGATTCTACAAATAAGATGGTTCAGAGCCAGGGTGGAATGTGTGGAGCCCAGGGTCCCCATTCCCTCCTGCCATGGGTTCCTCCTTCACCTTGGGCACCATTTCTGCACCTGTAAGACAGTAGGTGCTGGGGATGTTGAGCAGATCTCTATTTTGAGGCCCTTTGAAATGAAATACAGGGAAAATGAACAACATTGAGGGCATCACACAGGCCTCCAGCACCTCCCATGAGCTGGCTGAGCCCTGTGGAGCTTCCCTAGTGCCAACTGGGAGGAGCCTCAGGGAGCCCTGTTCATCTCCTCTCTTCAAAACCCCTCTTGCTGTGCCTGTCAAAGCACAAAGAAGCACTAACCACATTCTTTTCTAAGAGGAACAAATGGGTTTGGGCTTTAAGCAGCTTTCAGAACCGGGGTGAGGTAACTTGCCATGCCCTGTTTCTTCCCCATCTTTGGGTTTCCACTTCCACTGATATTGATTCCATATCAGCATCAAAATGCAGTCCCTGCTTCATTCACATGCCTAAGCCTGGCACCTTCTCTGCATCCACTCCTTCTCCTGACTTTTGACTCCCCAAAGCCCAATGGCTGTGTCAGCACTTCATGGCCTCAGCTGCTTCTGACTCCTGGGGCTCAGTCCTCAGCACTAGCAATGACTGTAACTACTTAATGGGTGGCTGTCAGGAGGATGGGGTCACCCTTCTTTCAGTGGTGCCCAATGACAGGGTAAGAGGTAACAGGCACAAACTTGAACACAGGAAGCTCCTTCTAAACACGAGGAATAACTTCTTTGCTTTGAGTGTGGTGGAGGACTAGAGCAGGCTTCCCAGAGAGGTGGAGGAGTCTCCATCTCTAGAGTCATCCCAAACCAACCATGCTGCTGTTCTGTGCTACCTGCCCTAGGTGAACCTGTAGGTGGGNGGTGAGGTAACTTGCCATGCCCTGTTTCTTCCCCATCTTTGGGTTTCCACTTCCACTGATATTGATTCCATATCAGCATCAAAATGCAGTCCCTGCTTCATTCACATGCCTAAGCCTGGCACCTTCTCTGCATCCACTCCTTCTCCTGACTTTTGACTCCCCAAAGCCCAATGGCTGTGTCAGCACTTCATGGCCTCAGCTGCTTCTGACTCCTGGGGCTCAGTCCTCAGCACTAGCAATGACTGTAACTACTTAATGGGTGGCTGTCAGGAGGATGGGGTCACCCTTCTTTCAGTGGTGCCCAATGAAAGGGCAAGAGGTAACAGGCACAAACTTGAACACAGGAAGCTCCTTCTAAACACGAGGAATAACTTCTTTGCTTTGAGTGTGGTGGAGGACTAGAGCAGGCTTCCCAGAGAGGTGGAGGAGTCTCCATCTCTAGAGTCATCCCAAACCAACCATGCTGCTGTTCTGTGCTACCTGCCCTAGGTGAACCTGTAGGTGGGGCTGAACTGGGTGATTCCCCAGTCCCTTCCAACCCCTATCATTGTGTGTGTGCATGACCACCTATGGGCTCTCCTCGTGGCACAGGAAGTCCCTCCAGAAAGGGCTTCATGTTGGCGAGTTGAGGTCCTTCACCAGAGGGTGCAAAACCTCATGGGGTGCCATGGTGTTCTGGGTACTTCTGAACAGCAGTCCCATTCCTAGTCCTCTTTGGGACCCAGCCTTCCTCTTCTCCCAGGGCATGCTGAGATGAGGACAGGACTCTGCTCGCCCTGGTGCCGTCTGTAGGTTCTCCTGGTGATGAAGTCAGATAGGGAAGTGCCTTAGCATGGCTAAAATGTGATGGTAATTGGAGACTTCGGGAGCAGGCATAATTCTTGTGAAAAGGGCTTCTGAAATCAGCAGAATAAATTCAGCCAGAACTGAATGCTGGAACTGGGACTTCTGCTATGGAAAGAAACCCAACTGCATTCCAACCACAAAAGCAAGTCCAAAGCTAGCGGAGAATCCCACCCATGCACATGGTTAGGATAAAAACTCTCTGTAACTTCCAAGCAAGTTCCTTTTGTATTTGCACTTTACACAAAGCAGCCTCTCCAACATCTCCAGCATGGGATCAGGAAGGTGACTTCCGAGGAAACACCCCCAGAAGGGACAAATAGCACTTCTACAAGCAAACCTGCTTCCAGGGGCAATGTCCATCCATGCAGAACTGAGGACCAACACACACACCCCCAGCCCCCTCCTCTCTGTCTAATAAATCACCCAACTGTTCCAGGTCACTGTTTTGCTGTAGCTGGGTCAGGGCCAGCATTCCTACCCACGGCTGCTTGGCAGCTGCTGCTGGACACCACCAGGCACTGTTCTCTGGGAGATTTTAACTTTCCCCTCAGGTTAAATACCTCATAAAATCAGAGAGTAACTGAAAGCTGAACGTGGAGGTTATGACACATGGGTTTCATAGTTTGTTTTTCTCCTCGTGGAAGAAATGGGCACATCTGCAGCAACCTCAGCTGCAAACAAGACCCCAGAGAAGTGCAGGAAACATTGTGGGTGCCACCAGCCAGCCCCTGCCCTATCCAGCCATGAGTCACCCAATGGGTGGAGGATCCCCAGTGAGCTCCTCTGCTGCCAGCAAGCCCATCCAAGAAGAACAGGTTAATCTCCAGGGAGGAGAAGAGGGCAGGATAGCTCATGCAGCGCAAAGGCTGCGATGCTGCTGGCCGCCTGGAGCTACAGGCAGCAGTGAGCGATGCAAGCGCAACGCCTAACGCAGCGCAGTGCTCCCAGGGCTGCAGCGGCTGTCCAGGACTGCGCTCTGCGGATTGGTCCAAGCACCCTGCTCTCCTCCCTCCCTGGCCCCCCTCCCTCAGCACCCTCAGCCCACAGAGATTGGACAATCTGGTGCCACATGGCAGAGGGAAACCAGGATAAAAAGATGAGAGGGTCTTGGAAGCGGCAGCATCCGCTGCCTAACAGCCAGGAGAAGTTTGCAAAGAGGTGCCACCAAACCTCTCTGGTGACACTGAGTCGGTGCAGGCAAGGACGGGCACACAGACGAACTCCGGGACTGCAGCCACCCAGGGACACGGTTGGAGTGAGCACTAGCTAGGGTGCCTGTGTCACTGAGCCCAGCCATGTCCCCAGTGGTGAAAGAGAAGAACCACGTAAGGTTGGTCTTCTTGGGCGCAGCCGGCGTGGGCAAGACTGCCCTCATCCGCCGCTTCCTGATGGACACCTTTGAGCCCAAGCACCGGCGCACGGTGGAGGAGCTGCACAGCAAGGAGTATGAGGTGAGCGGGGCCACGGTCAAGGTGGAAATCCTGGATACCAGTGGCAGCTACTCCTTCCCAGCCATGAGGAAGCTCTCGATCCAGAACAGCGATGCCTTCGCCCTGGTCTATGCCGTAGATGATGCCGAGTCCTTCGAGAGCGTCAAGAGCTTGCGGGAGGAGATCCTGGAGGTGAAGGAGGACAAGGTCCCTCCCATCGTGGTGGTCGGCAACAAGGCAGAGAGCGGCGGCGAGCGGCAGGTGCCGGCGGAGGATGCTCTGTCGCTGGTGGAGCTGGACTGGAACAGTCGCTTCGTTGAGACGTCGGCCAAGGACAACGAGAACGTCCTGGAGGTCTTCAGGGAGCTGCTGCAGCAAGCCAACCTGCCCAGCCGGCTCAGCCCAGCTCTCTGCAAGAGGAGGGAGACATTGCCCAAGGAGCAGGTGCTGAGGCCTCCCATGAACAAGACCAACAGCTGCTCAGTGTGCTGAGCTGGACGCCCAGGGCTGGGAGGAAGGCGCCGGCAACAGCGACACTGGATGGAAACTCAGGTGGGCTGGGTGGGGAGAGGCACTGCCTTGGCCAATACCAACCCTGCTGCCTCCCATCCCTTCCCTCCTCTTCCCTACCCAGCCCATCGGGACAGGTGAGAGTGGGAGATGACGAGGAGGAGGAACTTGGAAGGGATGCTGGTGGCTGGAAGGGCATGGGGAGAGGGTGAGCTCCCAGAAAGGCAGGAGACATACCTGGGAAACTACCACTGGTTGCCCTGCATGGTGCCTCCACGCCATGGGGAGCTCGTGGGCAGCCAGGCAGCTCCTGACCTGCCAGGGAAGGTGGGCAAACCCCGGGTCTCTGGCTGCATGCAGCAGAAGGCAGATGTGGGCATCTGTCCAGCTGCAGTGCACCCACATGTGCCACTCTCCTGGGTCTCCTTCAGGTCCTGTGTCACCTCGCCCCAAGCACTTGCACGTCCAACCTCCTGGCACGGTTTCAGCTCCTGCAGCAGATCCAGAGCCCAAAGTAGTTTGGGGTTTGTACCCTGGTGTAGACCATGCGGCCGGGCAGTGTGTGCAGCTCTTTGGTTCTCCCCCTTCTCCTTTTCAGGTGTTTGTTTTTTTAAAACATACCCAATAAACACGTTGTGGAGCTGGAACAAGTCTGGGTTTCTTTCTCCTGCCCTTCAAACACTGTGGTGTCTGATCTCAGTGGTTTATGCCAGGAGCCCTTCTCACTTGTGTTTGCTCTCCCCTCTCCCTCCATGCTCTACCCTTCTCTGGAGGGTCCTGGCTCTGGAGGAGCATCCCCAGGTCTCTACCAGGGTCAGAACATTTGGGGTTAGGATTTTCCTGAACATTTAACCACTGAAGTTTCCACAGAGCACAAGTCACAAAATGTCCAAGAAGCACAACGGCCACCCAAAAACAGCTGAGCACCGAAATTAAACCATAAACACATTAACAGGAGCCACCAGAGCAGTGAGGGGAGAGCACAGCAGGGCACTGTTTGCTGTGCTTTAGCTGGCCCCGGAGTGATGTACTCTCCCCTGGCACAGCCCAGCCCTGCTGTCATCTTGACAGCATTTCACCTGCTCAGCAGCCACATAAAGACACAAAGAAAGACACCAAACCTTGGTGGAGGAAACAGCCACCCACCTGGTGCAGACCCCAGGGACTCTCTGGAGTTACTCACAACCTGCTCAGACAGCAACCTGCTCTAGGTGAACCTGCTCTAACAGAGGGATTGGACTAGATGGTCCCCAGAGGTCCTCTCCAGCCCCCACCACTCTGTGATTCTGTGAGCTGGGCACTTTGGTGGTGCCCAGCTTACAGAACACCAGCCCCACAGCCCAGCGTGCCCCTGCCCAGCTAGGCAGGTTGAGACAGGATTGCATCCAGTGATCCCAGCCCTTTCCTGACCACAGCAAGAGAGGAGAAAGTAGTGTTGGGGAGAGCATAGCCTCCCCATGGGCATCCCTCACTGGGGCACCCTGCTGCCATGTCCCTGTTGGCACTGGAGCAAGGTGGCTCTGGGCAGGCAAAACTCTCCTCCTGGGGCCCAGTGCAGGATAAGGGGTGGGGGGAGGTGGGGGGCAGGCAGTGGAAAGGGCAGGGAGGCTGTGGCAGGACCCAGTGCTGCCAGGTGGGTTGGGTGGCCCTCCCCACTCTTCACTCCACATACCTGGTGCCGCCAGTGCGATGCTCTGTGAAGGCTCCTTGCTCCTTAGGGACACGGGGAGCTGCTCAGGGCAGAGCCCTTCCCTGGGCAAAATGCTGCTCCTGTCCAGAGGGAACATAGCACTCTCAGCAGATGGCCCAACATGGTGGCATCCTGCCTGCAGCCGGGATGGGTGTGATGGGTGCAGCCACAGGTGATGCTGCACCTTGGCTAGACCCATCATATGGGTCACTGTGCCATGGGCAGGCAGGGATGGGGCCAGCACTGCACAGCACTTGGCCCTGACCAGAGATGACCTGAGTGTGGTGAGGCACCTCCCAGGTAGCAGGACCCACTGGTTCCACCTTGGTGACTGGGACTAATACCCAGCCCTAGAGGAGCTGCACAACTTGCAGCAAAGGGGCTTGGGTTCAGAGCAGTGGGGTTTGGATTCAGAGCAGTGGGGTTTGGGTTCAGAGCAGTGGGGTTTAGTTTCAGAGCAGGAGGATTTAGTTTTAGAGCAGTGGGGTTTGGGTTCAGAGCAGTGGGGTTTGGTTTCAGAGCAGTGGGGTTTGGGTTCAGAGCAGTGGGGTTTAGTTTCAGAGCAAGGGGGTTTAGTTCCAGAGCAGTGGGGTTTAGTTTCAGAGCAAGGGAGTTTAGGTTCAGAGCAGTGGGGTTTGGGTTCAGAGCAGTGGGGGCTGGTTTCAGAGCAGTGGGGTTTGGTTTCAGAGCAGGGGGTGCTGGAATCAGGAGCACCAGGGCTTTCTGGCTCAGTGGTAAGCCAAAAGCAGCAGAAAAGCTCCTTGCAGTGTAGCATGAGGAAGCAGGCGGGGAGCAAGGCTGCCTGCCAGCCGCATCCTGCACGGCACTGCTGGTTTGGACCCGTGGTATGGACTGGAAACAGGTTGTGGTGTCCCAGTGACCTCACCAGGCTCAGGCTGAGCCCTCCACGGCAGCTGCGGCTCCCTGTGCCCCACTAGTCCCTTCCCTGGCCAGACCAGTAGCCCCCAGGGACTTCAGGACCCCCGTTCCCAGCCAGCCCCAGCCCGAGACCTGTGAGGTACAGCAGCCATTGGTGCAGAGATGCTGACCAAGATGCTGGAGGTGCAAAGACGCAGAGACTGAGACACAATGGAGCTGCAGTAGATGCAGAAACTGAGATGCTGGAGCTGCAGAAGACGCAGATCAAGATGCTGGAGGGGCAGGAGCTGCAGACCACGATAATGGACTCGCGGGAGCTGCAAACCACGACGCTGGAGGTGGAGAAGCTGCAGAGACCAAGATGCTGGGGGCGCAAGAGCTGCAGACCAGTATGTTGGAGGTGCAGACCAAGACGCTGAAGGTGCCGACGCTGCAAACCAAAATGTTGGAGCTACAGGAACCCTCTCGAAGACCCCACCTCCAGGTGCCCCAGCAATGAGTGGAGCCATTGGAGGAGCTCGCCCAGCAGCACATGCCACCCGCCCAATGCCTGCCCACCTTATACAGCCCCTCCCGTCCGCTCTCGACTCTGCCAGCGGGCGGGGTCCTGCCCGCCGCCCCCAGCCCCGCTGCCCCCAGCCCCACCTGCGGAGCCCTGCTCTGGGGCGCTGTGGGCTTGGGGCTCCTGTGAGACCCTGCGGCGTGCACCGCAGAGAGCATCGCCGAGGGGCAGCGCGGAGCTGGGGAGCTGTGGCCATGCAGGGACGTGGTGTGGAAGCGGGGGGCTGGGAAGCTGTGGGCATGCTGGGATGTGGGGTGGAAGCTCGGACTGGGAAGCTGTGGCCATGCTGGGATGTGGTGGGGAACTTTGGGCTGGGAAGCTGTGGGCATGGTGAGATACGGTATGGAAGCTGGGGCTGGGAAGCTATGGACACGCTGGGATGTGGTGTGGCTGCTGTGGTTAGCAGGCATTTGCCATGCAGTGACTCCAGCAGGCAAGAGCCTTTTAGATCTCTTCTCCCCATGGCTCTGTTCAGGATGCAGGAGCCTGTGCCCACCTGCAAGGTACCACGTTTGGCTGCAGAGCAGCTGCAACAGCAAACTGCAAATGAAGCAGAGTGGTGAGAGCCCCTGGTGTGTGTCCCACGGGAGTGACCTGTGCTGGACACAGCACTGTGTGAGCCCTGCCCTGTGCCCATGGGTGCACTGAGGCTCCAACAGTCCTCCTCATGGACAGAGCAAGGCTAAAAGGGCCCCGAAGTGCTCAAAGAGGTTAGAAACAGGTGGGTGCCATGACTCACAGGCTGAGATGTGTGCAGCCTGTGTTCAGCCCCTGGCTTATCAGAGCAAAGCAGATAAGGGCACTCCCAGGGTAGCTGGATCACATCAGGGATGGAAAATCCCTGCCAAGGGCTAGAACTGACCTGGTGCCTTCCTGTGTCTATGCACAATGTGATGTGGTGAAGCTGAGCATCTGCAGCTCGTTTGTTTTCAACAAGTGGCAGCAGGTGAAATGGTTTTTGTCTCCCAGACAGGGCTCCCAGCTCCTCAAGGCAGCTTGTCTGCAGCACAGGCAGCTGGGGCCAGGGCATGGCAGGAGAGCTGTGACAAGTCCTGCATGCAGAGGCTGGCTAGAGCTGTCTCTGGAGACATCCCCCAGGCACATGCATGATGAAAGGAGCAAAATTTGCCCTTCCTTCTGCTTCCCCTCTAAGGGAGGAGAGAGCAACTTGGGCAGATTCTTCATGCTGGGGCTTCAGGGGAAAGCCTGGGGAGAGCTGGATCCATCCATCCACATCCACCCACAGCTCAACTCTGCCCTGAAGCCCTCAGTTGTCCCCAGCAGAGCTGTGGAGACAGAGGAGTTAACTGGAACCATGGACACTTGCAGCCTGGGGCACTTCAGCTTCAGGGAGCAGCAGGGCCTCTGGACTCCAGAGCTCCAAACCCTCCAGCACCCCAGGATCCAGCATTTAGAGGGCAGGGTGGCCATGACCATGGCTTGGGGACAGTCAGGGCCTGTCAGGGGCTGAAGGGCTGTCATCTCATTACAGCTGGAGGCTGCTTCAGTGCTGCAAGCTACAGGATTGGGGAGAAACCTCAGTCCCCATGAGCCATGCACAGACAGCAGGACAGTGCTGTCCCCAGGGTGGCATCCCAGACGGCAGCAGCACTTACTCTCCCAATCCTACCTCTGGGACTGGAGAGGCTTCATCACACTGGCCCTCTAGGTTCAGTGGCTGTGGTTTAAGTCTGGGATGGTTTTTCATAGATGGGCTCTCATGGCCACACAAGCTGAGGTCTCTGCTGCTATTGCTCTGCACAAAACATTGTGGTTAACTTGGCCAATCCCTCTGCAGCTGCAAGGGTTGCTCTTTCCATCCCCCAAACACCAGAATACCTTTCCATCACACCTCTTTTCTTTCCCTTCCCTCTGCCTCCCCCATCCCCCAGTTAGACCATTTGACTCCAGACTCACCTCCAGAGCAGCTGCCAGCCCTGTCCCCATGCTCACCCATGTCACACACACCCCCACCCCCCCGGGGGAAGAAGGACTCCAGGTGATCCCTCCTGCTCTGTTCCACATCAAGTAGCAGCACATCCCAGCAAACCTAGGCGAGGTGCTCCTGCTTAATTTGTGTACACAATCAGGGGAAACCCAGGTGCTGCCTGCAAGAGCTACACACCAGTGACAGCCACACACCAGGCATTGATCAGATCGCCCGCGGCAGGGGCATCAGCTGCCACCCGGGGCTGTGCCTAATTGGTGTCGGCTGCTGCAGTTTGCTCAGCTCTTGATGGATGTGAGGCTGTGGCACAAACACTTCAGCCAAGGACACAAGGAGGCAAAGGGAAAGAGGCTCTAGCTGGGTGAGGACCTAATTAACTTTGTCTTTGAGGCTTTCACTGAGCCAGGCTCAGCAGCGGGGCAAACAAGCCTGTGCTAAGTGCTCTGGAAAGAGCAAACCTGCCACCCCCACACCACGTGAACCCATGACCCCGATTAGGGCTCTCCCAGTGTGGCCAGTCACATAGTGTGGCTGGGATCCAGCTGGCCCCACACTGGGGTGGGCTGTGGAGGCTGCAGGAACACCCTCAGTGATGCACCCACCTGTGGGCTTCAGTCTGGTCCCTGCGCAGATCAGCCATGGTGTCTGCTCTCTTCCCTCATCTCCAGCTTGTGACAAAGCCACTTCTGTCCTGCACAGACCCTGGCAAATGCTGCTTCATAGAACCACAGGTGGGTGGGGGCTGGAAGAGACTTCTGGAGATCATCTAGTTCAACCTCCCTGCTAAAGCAGGCTCACCCACGGCAGGTTGCCCAGGATCACAATGTCCAGGTGAGTTTGGAATCTCTCCCCAGGAGACTCCACAGTCTCTCTGGGCAGCCTGCTTCAGGGCTCCAGCACCCTCACAGCAAAGGAGTTTCTCCTCCTGTTCAGATAGAACCCCCTGGGTTTCAGTTTCTACCTGTTGCCCCTTGTCCTGTCACTGGGCACCACTGACAAGTGTCTGTCCCCGTCCTCTTGCCCTTTAGCTCTTGCTGGGCATTGATCAGATCCCTGCTCAGGCTGCTCTTCTCCAGGCTCAACAGCCTGGGGGCTCTCAGCCATTCCTCATCATAGAGATGCTCCAGGTCCCCTCAGCATCTTTATAGCCTCCACTGTAACCTCCAGTAATTCCCTGTCACTCTTGACCTGGGAAGCCCCAAACTGGACTCAGGACTCCATATGTGGCCTCAGTAGGGCAGAACAGAGGGGCAGGAGAACCTCCATTGACCTGTTTGCTCTGTGGGTTTGCACTCTCTGTGGTGTAAGACCCTCCCAGGACGGTAGAGAGCCTCTCACCAGCACCTAACACAAACTGATCCGAGAAGTCCTTCCAAGCAAGAGACCTGTTTAAAAACATCCGTGGATCAATTCTGGGAAGAGAACCTCAGCCTCACCTGCTTCTGGACACACATCGAGTCGCGGCTGCAGAAAGGCAGCAGACGCCCTTTGCAAACAGTCCTGTCCACGGGCATCGCAGCGGCTCCAACCTAGGGGAGGTCCGGGAGGGTCCGGCTGGGTCCGGCTGCTCGTAGCGGTGGTGCACGGGGCCGGGGCCGGCGCCGCTCCCCCGGCCGGAGCTGCTCAGAGCGATGTCCTGCCGCCACCTGGTGGCCAACCCGGGGACGTCAGCCCAGGACATTTTGTCGCCCAGCAAGCGCAGAGGGACGCGGGTCAGAGCGGCTGGGGCTTGGCTCGGTGCTATCCAAGTGACTTGAGACTTGCTCGTACCCATGAGCCTGCAGAGGAGACCTGTCTGGGTTTTGGGCAGGGTCCAGCTTCTGCTGAGGAGAAATTTCAGTCTATGGAACTGGATATATGAGGCAAAAAGTCTGTCTGCAGGCTGGGAAAGCCCAGGGTCTGGAGAACCAGCCACGTGAGGAGCAGCTGAGGGAACTGGGATGTTTAGTCTTGAGGACACCTGAGGAGAGACCTTCTGGCTCTCCCTGAAAGGAGGTTAGAATGAGGTGGGGTTGGTCTCTCCTCCCAAGGAATCAGTGGTAGGACAAGAGGAGGTGGCCTCAGGCTGTGGCAGGGGAAGTTTAATTGGGCAACAAGAACTATTTCTTTACTGAATGAGTGGTCAAGCTCTGGTACAGGTTGCCCAGGGCAGCTGCCCACTTGCACCCAGATAGCCACCAACCCAGGCTGCACGACCTACAGCTCCAGAGCAGATTTCTTTCCCAGCTAGAACAGATTGCAAGGGCTCAGGGATCTGCTCGCTGCAGGATGTGGAGGCTTTGCAAAGAGGATTTACAGTACTTTGCCTTTGAATTGACAGCTCAGCTGACAGGGAATGAGCCTGCAGAGCTTCACTTGATACAAAGGCTTTTCTAAATCAAAAGTCACCGTTTAGGAGCCTAAACTGGTCTGTAAACATCTAAGTTTGTGCCTTGCTCCATTCTGGTGCTGAGGATCACAAAAATGATCAGGAGGCTGGAACCCCTCTGCTGAGAGGGTTGGGGTTGTTCAGCCTGTAGAAGACACAGCTCCAGGGAGACCTTCTGGTGGCCTTTCAATACTTAAAGAAGCTAGTCAGAAAGCTGGGGACAGAGTTTTTAGCAGGGTCTATTGTGGCAGGACAAGGAGGTGATGGTTTGAAATGAAAAGAGAGAGACTCAGACTGGAGAGAAGGAAGACAATGGTTTTTTATGCTGAGGATAGCAAGACCCTAGTCCAGGCTGCCCAGAGAGATGGGAGATGCCCCATGCCTGGAGCTGTTCCATATCAGGTTGTTTGGGGCTCTGACCAACCTGCTCCAGCTGCAGATGCCCCTGATGGCTGCAGGGAAGGTTGGACCAGAGGACCTTTAAAGATCCTTCCAACATACACTGCTCTATGGCTGTGTGACAGACAACACAGCTCCTGAAGGCCTTCTCTTTAATAAATCAGGGCTGTTTGTGTAGGCAAGCAAAGGAGAAGTGTAGGGTTTGCTCTTCTGCCACAAATTCATGTCACAGGCAGTGGAATGACAGTGCCTCACCCCACTGACCCTCAGAAAGCCAGACTGGCCTCTGGTGCTGAAGGAGCTGGGCAGAGTCCGGCTGCTCCGGCCAAGGCAGGGGCACCAGAGTCTCCCAAACTGCAGGAATGTCAACTCTGTCCCCAATTTCACATGTGGCAACTAAGCTTCAGCAAAGCTTCAGTGTTTTTCAGAGGAGGAGTGTCCTGGGGCAATGATTCTGGAAGTGGTTCCAGCCACGCTCCCACCCAGCTTACTGTGCAGGCCATAACTCACAACTGACAGGCAGTAAATGCCTGAAGAGCAGATCAGAGACAGCTCCACAACATGCAGTAACCAAGAGACACGGACATTACAACAAGACAATAAGTTGAACAGAGCTTTAGAACCACCTTACCAGAGGCTCATTTTAGCTTTATGAGGCTATAAAGGAAACCTTCTCTAAATCACAGCTATTAGGAAACATTTTTTTTTTTCCCCCTGATGTTGAACATTTTCAGCTCTTTCAGAAAATAAAGTCACCTCTTCTTCTCTGTCACCCTTTATCCTGTCTCTGGGTTATGCCCCACTCACCAGCCTGTCCTTCCAACCCACTGCATCCTAACTTTGACTCAGATGTGCAAGGGGAAGTGTGGTTTGATTTTTGGGAGTTATTCAGCAATACAAGCACCACAAGTAATTGCTGCTGTTTGCCAATTCTTTTCTTCCTACCATCAAACTTCTGGTGTGATCATCCCAGGAAAGAGTGAGTTAGGGGACTGCTCAGCCAAGGGGGTTAATGTTTGCTCTCTTTTACATAGAGCTGTTGGAGTGAGTCCAGAGGAGGCCACAAAGATGCTCAGAGGGCTGCAGCAGCTCTGCTATGAGGACAGGCTGAGAGAGTTGGGGCTCTGCAGCCTGCAGAAGAGAAGGCTTCCAAGAGACCTTGGAGGGGCCTTCCAGTATCTGAAGGGGCTACAGGAAGGCTGGGGAGGGACNTTCCACACTTGTGCTGAATCTCCCCCTGAGCACAAGGGTTGTGTTTCTAAGTGAATAGCAAGGTATGACCTGTAGCCTGCAGGTGTATCCCATACAGCTGTGCACTTCACCCTGCATGATCATCATCTCCTCTGCCTTGACCGTAAGTTCCCTGCCAACCAGAGGAAAAGGAGGGCTGGAAAGGAGACAGGCAAGTGCCAAGAAGAGGCAAAAACTGAGTTCCCACTTGAGATTAGATAACATAATGGAAAAGCTGATTTTTTTCCTGCTCTTATGGGGTACAGCCAGTAACATGCAATTGCAAACCGTGAATGCTGTGGCCAAAGCAAGGAGATCTACTGCAAAATAAATGGGAAGAGAGTCTGCTCCCTTCCAACACTTAGTAACACAGCTCTTTAATCTGCTCAAAGACTTTCCCCCTCCCCAGAGTAAATGAGGAAGTGGATAAAGGATCCAGGATGTAAAACTACAGAGAAATTAGAGAGGAATCTGCCAGAGTTTTTGTATGTTAAGTCAACAACTCCCCTGAACAAAATGAACATTTAAAGCAATAAAGCATTTAAATCAGGACAGGCTACTGGCAGCTAGCAGGTGGAGGGGTATAGGTGGGGGAGCCTCACAGCTAGCTCAAGGCAAGCCCCCTTCACTAACAAAGAGATTTTATTGAAAGCAAAGCAAATCTCCCAGCTCATTGTGTTTGATAACATTTTAATAACCCTGAAATCATGACTGCACTGGGACCACTTTTTTTTTTTTTTTGTCGTTTTTGTTTTGTTATTTTTTTGTTTTGCATCAGAGAAAAATGTACAAGCAACTCCTTTCCAATGCATCTGACAGTAAAAAAAACAAACACCGGGGGCACACGACAGGACACCAAGTGTCATATTCATTTCTAATGAGCTGTTTGTCAGTAGAGAGAAGAAAAAAGGGGTGGGAGCACGAGGGTGGGGTGTGTGTTCAAATGGTCAACTCGACTGTCCTTGCACAGGCTGGATTGGCCATTGGAGGATGGAGTCTGGCAACTCGCAGCAATCGTTAACCTGAGCGATTGGGTGTATCCGCTGGAGGAAGACACCTAGACCCCACTAGAACATGGGCACGTTTAGCAGTCCGTCCTCCCTCAGGAAAGCTACACTGTGGGTGGGTGTTGGAGGTGCCTCTCCCGAATTCCAAGAGCACATGGGGATTACTGGAAGAGACCCCCCTGGGAAGGGGTGTGGGGGGAACGCGAGAGGACAGAAGTTGGGCTGCTCCCGTAGGCGTTAAGGTTTCACAGGTACGTTACCACCTCCGAAGCAAGGCAAGGACCTGGGTGAAACAGTCCAGGAGACTTGCAAGGAGCTCCCAGCGTCCTGTGTGGTCCGTGGGCAGGCCTGGGGTCTCCTTCCAGCTCCTGCTAAGGGCAACATCGCGCGGCACAGACACTTGCAGACATTTACGCAGCTGTCGTTTACCTTGGGGGCTTAGCGTGGGGGAACACCACCAGGCATCCGCAGAGTTTTACAAACAGAGTTCACTTCTGAGCTCTGTATCAGAGTTTCCACAACTCCCCTTCCCTGAAACCGGCTGGGCAGGACTCGAGCGGAGATTGTACATTCAGCAGCAGCACAGCGACGCAGGCACACACCCGGCACTGGCACCACGCAGCAACTCCGGCGGGCAAAGGTAGCAGCAGTTCAGGTACAACGTCAGGAGATGATCCTCCAGGTCACCGTGGCGAGCTTGGATCTGGTGTCACAGCGATGCTCCACACTGTAGCTGCCCAGAACCCAAATCCTAAAGGGTTTTTATTTCTTCAATTCCAATTTCAGACTCTTCCAACTGCAATAATTTTTAACATATACAGATATCCATATACAGTAAATTATTTTTTTTTAATTAATTAAAATGCTCCTTCACATACACAATCATATATTGAATCATCAAGAACAATAATATATTTCTGGAGCAGAAAAGCAAAAAAACAATCTGCTCAGCCAGCACCACCCACAAACTAGACAAGTAACTAAGAAGTAGTTTGACAGTTTCAGACCGCTCAGGAAAGAGAAATTCTCCTGGCCTAGAGAGAGAGAGACAGAGAAGGGGGAGCCATGCAGGCAAAGTGCTATGGAGGACACAGTAAATGTAATATACAGCAGAACTCAAGTGGTTCAGAATGTTTCCTTGTAAAGATTCTGGAGCCATAAGGAGAATCCTCACCATCAGGAGCTATCTTTACAATTTCAGAACTATCAGATGGCATCAAAGCAGAGAAGAGCATGGCACTGGAAATAAAGAGAGCTACACAAACACTGAAGGACTGGTTCTGGCCCAAAGCTGCATTTCCTTTCACATACCAGGGTGGATACTAACTTTTAAGTGCATCTGCTTTACAAAAAGCCACCTCTGCCAAGCTCATGGAAGACAAAAACTCTTCTTAGCTAAAGCTGCCCGCTCCATCATGGACTTTGATGTCTGGGCAAAAAAATGTAGGGATACTGATTTGACAGCTCTCCATGCTAAGGGAAAAACCCAAACAAAATCCAAACAAAATCCACAGAAAGAAAAGAGAGGGGAACTCAGCCTCCTAAGAGCTTCATTACAAACACATGGAAGAAGCTAAATAAAACCCAGGTGGGAGAGCAAGTAGTCACAGCAAAAACTACCATGGCAATGGCTGTGCAACTCCAGGGACTATCAAAGCCCACTGGCAGAACAGGCTTCAGCCTGTCTCTCTCAGCTATTTAGCTTACACAAGTTACCTCCATATCTAGATTTGACAGGTTTTAAGTCTCACTAATCTGCCAAGCTGCAACTTCTCAGAAGTTTTGGTCTCCCCCCTGCAGCCCATGGGTCTGTCTCACTAAATCTAGCTGAAGTAGCCAATACCCTTTTTAACAGCACAGCTGGGCCACAGTTGTGGGGCAGGTGGAGTTGGTTAGGGCTGAGAACTGGTTATTAATTCAGTTCTTCATACTACGGGGTTTTTTTTCTTCTCTAGTGGTGTACCAGCTCCTAAGCACCAGAGACAAGGGGCCAGAGTTGCTGTAAAGCAGCTTTCAGTCCAGAGGCCAAGAACTGGTGTGATGGGGGTGGAGGAGAGAGTGAGCTGTCTGTAGTCTAGGGGATGGAGCAAGTTTGGGTCCCTCCAACCTTCTCTGATTTGTCTCCTATACTTAATGTTTGCCACTGTGAATGCCTTCCTTCACTTCAAAGACTGCAAGGTCAAACATGAGAATACTTTTGGTGTTTCTACTCTAGTTTAAAGGCCATTTGCCAACCTCATCAAATGGAGTGAAACCGATGATATGGAGCTAGAGACCTCCAGAGCCAGAAAATGGAAGGCCATGGAGGTAACTGACTGGGAGAGCTAGAGAAGCCTTCAGCCTCACAATCCTCAGCGTTACCAAAGCCATGAATAAATGAGAAACCAAAGCCATGAATAAATGAGAAACAAAAGCAACTCTAACAGAAAAATGGGTCACTGCTTTTTGTGCATCACGCTCCTGGCTGCCATCTGGCAAAGCACTCATGGTACAAGCTTATGAAGATGCCATCACCAACAAGCAGGGTGTGGGACTAGACACAGAGGAGCAATTTGCCTGGCTGTACACTTCATTCTCATTAATACTGAAAGAGTTAAACTAATTCTGTGTAATACCTTTAACAGATTTAACAATAATTTTTTTTTCCTTTTTAGTATCCCCTGCACAAAAGAAAAATACACATTATTTGAACAGCCAAGAAAAAAACAAACTGCAATTTATTTAAGTTTCAAAGAATCTTCGTACTCTCGAAAGCAACTTTCGGTGCATGTTCTTTTAACAATCACATTCTAGGAGGAGAATAAAACATTGAAAGCCACAATTGTTTCTTTTTTTTTTTTTTGTCTTTTTTTTTGTTTCTTTGTTTTTTAATCTCAGAGTTACAGACATCTTTAATCCAGAAGGCCAAAAAAAAAAAAAAGAAAAAAGAAAACCAAAATAAAAATCAAGCCCCAAAACAAAACCCCCACACCCTCACCTCACCCCCTTAAACAGAAATTTTCCTTCCCAATTTGGAAATATTAGGAGGGCTTTCTACAACTCAATGCTAAGGTTCAGCACAGGAGGTTGTATGTAAACATGCACATACACACAGCCAGGTTTTATAGCAGAGTGTGTGTAGGGCTAGATAAAAATACATCCGCAGCAGGCGTGTGATGGCAACGAGATGCAATTACTCTGAGGAAAGGTTCTTCAGCTAAATACACTACTTAAAATTGAGGAGGAAAAAAAAAAAAAACACCAACCCTAACAAAAAACAAACAAAAAAACCCAAACCAAAACAACCCCAAAACAAGTCTTGAACTCAGTTTGTGCATAGTTCATGATCCTCTAGGAAACCAGCTTTAGTTAATTTGCAATCTCGCAGGACCCTTTAAATCTGATAAAACCATTAAAGAGCTAATCTTTCCCCACCCCCCAC
>WBNM01021068.1:0-67433 GCA_013399055.1 Ramphastos sulfuratus
TTTTTTTTTTTAATTAAAGAGCAGCAGGTTTGTAGCTAAAGGTGTGCCTTTTGTCTTACCTTGGGCGCAGTAAGGTGGTTGTTGTTTTTTTTTTTTTAGTTATCTTGCATGTTTCTGTGATGTAATAATCTCAGGAAACATGGTTCAGGAAGGACTCCTGTAAGATGGATGTGCAGTTGTTTACAGAGTGAAAGGGGCGTCCCTCCAGGTTGTGTTCAGTATTCTGTAGTACTGATAGGATAACAGAACAGAGTGTATTTATTAAGCTTGTATTTGGCAAACACAACCAAGACTGCAAATATACTGGAGGGCAGAACTGGAATCCAAATTGCTTACCAAGGAGGAGAAGTTCCCCCAAAGGAGCAAAAAAAACCATCTGGAGTAAGAGCTAGTATTTGACTAGGTAGCTGCTTTTCAGGAAGGGACCTAATGCTCTCAGTGGATCCCTAACAGAACACAGGTTGCTGATGTCATGCTGCTGTAAAATACAGAAGTAAATACAATATATGCATCAAAAGAATACAGTCTCTAAAGCAGGATGGAGCCAGACCCTTTTCAGTGGTGTGCAGTGATAGGACAAGGCAATGAGCATAAACTAGGATACAGGAATTTCCACCAGAAGGTAAAGGAAAGCTGCTTTACTTTGAGGGTGCTGAAGCACTGGAACAAGCCACCCAGAGAGACTGCTCTGGAGACTTCCAAAACTTGTCTGGACATGATCCTGTAGAATCTCTTTTGGTGACCCTGCTAGAGCAGGGGGGTTGGACTGGATGATCTCCAGAGGTCTTTTCCAGCACTAACCATGCTGGGATTCTGTGATACTAGAACTTGGCTAAAGCACAGATATAGATAGAAAACCTTTTATTTAAGCATGGTTTGGCTTTAGAGTACAAGAAGCTTTTAGCTTTTAAGTGATTTTGTTTTTCTTATGAATTTATGAAAATGTAGAGAGCTCCTTTGTTTAAACCATGTGTAACCTGGGCTGTTAGTATTTGGAAACAAATGCTAATAATCTTTTATGATACAGAACTTGAATTAATTTTCTTCAATTTAGTGATGTATTACAGGCAAACATAATGGGCTGAAAACTCAGAATCTGATTCACAATCTGCTCCTTATTCTATTAATGTAAGTGGTATCTATGTGAGTCTTTCAGGTTGTTCCAGAAGATATCATGCTAAAGATAAAAGCAATAAATCATATTCACTCAACCTGACTTTTTAACTAATCTTTTCTTGTTGTAGGCTGGTTTTCATCTGTGCAATCATATCTACAGCATGTACTCATATATAATGCTTCCCTGATATCCTGACATTCTTTTGTGCATACCCAGAGCTTGAAAGTGGGTATTCAAGTCTAAAAGCTCATAAAATACAGAGCTCCTGTTGATATTTTTCACAGAGTATGCTGAATTTCTGCACTGCAAAGGGAGGAAATTTACTGATTTCGATGAAGTTCGTCAGGAAATTGAAGTAGAAACGGATAGAATAACAGGCATGAACAAAGGCATTTCTTCAATTCCTATTAATTTAAGAATATATTCTCCACACGGTAGGTAAATTATTCTATTTTGTATTTCTGTCATGAAACACATGTCTGTCTAGCCTTGTCATATAGCTCTGTCTGTTTGTCTGCATTGGTTTGTGTTCTCATTGCTCGATCAGAAGTCTTCTGGAATGAAAAAAAATGAGGGTGACTTAAACCAAAAGTAGATATGTATCTGGAAAAATCTTGAATTTTTTTCTGCGTTACGGAACCATGATATGGTGCAGAGCTGAGCTGGGCAGAACACAGTCTCTCTGTCCCATGAATATTCTTGTGATTTAAAAATACTCTCCCTCTGTATCAGTATGGAACCAATCTCTCCCTTAGTACATACATCGTGAGATAGTAGCTCACTAGTAAAGACAAATAACAGGAGATGAGAGACTTAGTGGCAAAGCTTCTTTTTGACACCCTTCAGATGGATTGCCCGATCAGTGATGTGAAAGCCATTATGCCTCCTTGCCCTATTGGATGTTTACTGTTTGCTGTCACTAAAAATATATTCAGACAGTAATGGTGTTTGAAGCTGCTTTCTGTCATAGACCCCCCAGTACTGATCAAAGTTAGTTCCTTTGGTTGGTTTCTTTGGTTGCCATCTGCCCAGCTTAATGACAGCAAGCTAGAGAAAACGTTTTGTGTTGAATCTGTCTTGGATACAGGAGCAAAGTGCTGTGTTTGGCTGAAGCACTTTATTTTTCTAACCACTTCATCTGATGTCTTAATTTCAAATCAAATGACAGAAAGATTAAGAGTACAGCTAATTAAAGAGATGTTGAACCTCCCTTTGATATACCATAAGCAGCCTTGTCTCTAAACATGTGCCCCTGAGCTCTTCTCTGCTATACAGATGTGACATAGCTAACTGCAGAGGAGCTGAACTAAATGCCCAGCCTCAAATCTTCTTTGTTCACTGTGCTACCTCTAGGAGAAAATAAAAATTTCCTGCCTTACACTTATCTTTGTTTTATTAGGATCCATCTTCTAATTCAGCAACTGTTACCTGTATCAGCCAATTCCCAAATATGCTTCTGGTGTTTTATTTCTAGGAATCACCTTTTTCTCATTTCTGTAAAGCCCTGGTACCCCAGTACTGGCTGAACAAGCTAGGATGCTTCTCATTTGCATTTGTGGCCTGTACTGAGTAAGTTGTACTAGAGTAAAATAGTTTTTTTGAATGGATAACCTTTTTAATATTTCTTACTTTTCTTGAGAAGCAGTTACAAAGTAAAAAGTAGGAAAAAAAACCTCAAATACCAACCAACAAACTGTGCCCGCCCCCCTCAAAAAAACCCAACAAACCAAAACACAACAAAACCAAAACACTAACAACACAAAAAAAAAATTCTGCTCTGAGGTAGGGTAGATTCTGATTTTTTTTTTTTTTTAAATGTCTTTGTTGGAGATAGTTTTGAAAGCATGGTCAGAGAAGATCTGTAGTTTTTTTTAAAAAAAAAAAGCCTGTTTTGGGTTGATTTTGGAGTTGTAACTGGAATGGTCTGGTGTCTGTGCTGAGAAAGCCATGCTGATTTCTCTAAGAGCCTTCAAGGGTATTCAGTACAATTCTCCTATTGCTGGTTACAATGTTTAAAATATTAAATAGTGCTAATAAATCCTGAGAAGAAAGGGCAACGGAGAAATAAGTGTAATTTTCAGATCGTAAGACATTTTGTTTGAACCACTGTCAATATTTATGTATCTCTAAAGGTAATTATGTGGGATTTTATGTGGCAAAAGCTAGTCTGCAGCTAGACCTCTTTCGACATGTCTGGCATGCTAACTGGTTTTATGATCCTGTGTTTTCCGTGCAGTATTAAGCCTGACTCTTATTGATTTGCCGGGAATCACTAAAGTGCCAGTAGGGGATCAGCCTCCAGATATCGAGCAGCAGATCAGAGACATGATCATGCAGTTCATCTCTCGAGAAAACTGTCTGATACTGGCTGTGACTCCTGCCAACACTGATCTGGCCAACTCAGATGCACTGAAGTTAGCTAAAGAAGTGGACCCTCAAGGTAAGCATGATTGAATGTAGCCACTTATTATTGCACTGGAGAACAAAGTAATTGGAAGTAGTAGACCAACTCTTTATTTATAAAGTTCATACTATATAATGCAGATGTGTGTAGATACATTCCCATGCAGGCTTCAGCATCACAGTAGCCATTTGTTGTGCTAGTATCGTTCAAGTAACGACACTGTAAAAGTCTTTGTAAATTTTTGTCACTCTCTCTTATTAGCATTAGAAATGTATGTAGTACCTAGCAAAATGGATCATGGTGCTGATGGGATTGCTGAATAACTGCATCACAAATTCGATGCAGTCATATCATAGGATTGCTAAGCCTTGCTGAAGAGCTCAGAGGAGCACATTTCAGTGATGAGCTCTTCTTTTCTAGGCGTATTGTAACTTGTATTTGTAGCTGGTGCTGTGTGACACAAGCTTTTGAGAACATCACATATCTGTTGTTACATAACTGTAAGATGTTATTGTTCTTGAATAGAAATGATTCTTCACTATCTTTTCCCTCCTGTCTCCACTGTGGAGGCCTTAGGACCATTGGTGTGATCACAAAGTTGGATCTGATGGACGAAGGGACAGATGCAAGAGAAATTCTAGAAAACAAACTACTTCCTCTTCGCAGAGGTGAGAATGTTCAAGTGCCTATATTCTTTGCAATCTAGAAGGTGGTTTGGATAAGGGTGATGCTTGGGGGACCTGGAGGCGCATCAAAGGCAATGCTGAACTCTGTGAGTTCCTAGCTTTTATTGCTATCTGTTCACCAAGTGCACAAGGCAGCTGTACTATAAATACCCTGCAAAGAAAGCATTTTTTTTTTTTTTTTTGGTCTGGACGTGGAAAATGCACTACATATTGCAGAGGAAGCAAGAAATGTCAGCACTTAACCAGTTTTCTGTGCCATGTTGTTGTTGCTTGACTGAAAGACTTTTTTTTTTTTTTTTCTTGTGATAGAAGCAAGCATCAGACCTTTGGTCATTTTACTGTAAACCAAGTTTTGACCCCTTTCAGAATTTTTTTCATATTGTTAACAAATGCTCACATTGTTAAGAAAATAAAGAACTTTTGATCCTAGTTATAATTTATTGATGAGATCACCATATCCTCCCATGGAACACCTTGGTTCAGCAAAACAAGAAGGATTTTTTCCTATATTTTTACTGGGTTGTATAATTTGTCTATGCTGACCTCTGTGTGTTTGGTTTTCATTTGTTCCTTTTTGAAGTGGTTTCTTCAGGACACACCAAAGTTTCTTACATTTCTGTATTTGGATTGGTGATTTAAAAGGAAGTGTATCTGCTGCACATAAGCATGATGAACAATATAGACATTAAGATTGTTACAGTCCTTTTAAACAATATCTATAATGCTTAAATTGTTTTGAACTGAGGCAGTCTAGTCCTGTTTAATATGAATTCAGCAGTTTACGCAATAACTTCATTAACTTAGCCATTGGTTTTGTGTTGTTTTAGGCTATATTGGTGTTGTAAACAGAAGCCAGAAAGACATTGATGGGAAGAAAGACATAAAGGCAGCTCTTCTAGCAGAACGGAAATTCTTTCTCTCCCATTCAGCATATAGACACATGGCAGATCGGATGGGAACACCATACCTCCAAAAAGTTCTAAACCAGGTAAAACGTGAAGGCTCTGGTGAAATACACCTTGTGTAATCACAGAATCACAGAATGTTAGGGGTTGGAAGGGACCTTGAAAGACCATCCAGTCCAACTGCCTTGCCAGGGCAGGATCACCTATACCAGACCACACAGGAACGCATCCAGGCGGATCTTGAATATCTCCAGAAAGGGAGACTCCACAACCTCCCAGGGCAGTCTAATGATAGGGTAGATGTAAAATCTTTATTAAAATGAACATTGATTGATGAACCTCACTTACTCTTCCTTGCTTTTGACCCTCTTAATTTTCACAGAGCAATAAAAAAGCTGTATGTTACATGTAGCATACAAAAACTTACTGTGAGATGTAGTTTGTGGATTTTTACTGACAGTTCTGGACTCCTGTTCTTCTGAATACTGTTTATGAACAGAAAAAAGTAAGATTTGCCACCCTTCCTGGAGGCCTACAACTGAATCCCTTAATTATGACTTTTTTTTCCCTAGTTTAGCAGAGTTTTTAAAATTCAAAGTTAGAAATTAGAGGGGGGAAAAAGGAGACGTTTTTAGAAGTCTTCTATGTGAGGGCTCACTGTATGCCTGTACTCTTCAAAATCTACACTTCATTTTAGTTTTTAATAGAACCAACCTACTGTGTACTACTGAGATAAATGATGAACACATTCATCAGGACACTTTGTTCACCCAGCCTTTATCTATGCCCAAACCATTAGTTTATTTCTGTGAGTCCATACAGACTTCAGTCCATAGCTTCCTTCAGCAGGAAACAGGCTTATTTCTCAGTTACCTGGAACTGTCATAATGAAGTTTACCATCCTAACAAAGATAATTCCTACAACAGACTTGGAGGAGTATGTAGTTCACCTCATCATTTTGTGTCTTACTCCTTTTTAGTGGCCTCCATTAAGCTTGAATAGCATGCATCCCTAATGATGATACCTCTTGGCAGGTTTAAAGAGAAGATCAAGCCATGCCTGCCCCTCTAGAATTACTGGTGATGCCATGATTTTATTTTCTTGAACTTAGTTTATAAGCTGAACAGTGCTCTTGGCATTCCTACAAGTCAAACTTGATAGTGTTTTCCCCCCTGCCATTTGCTGTCAAATTGCAAACAAAGACCAGGTCAGCCTGGCTTTGTCCATGTTGGACAGCAGCTGGAAACAACAGTGAAGTTATTAAGGTAGGAAATTAAGTGGCTGGCCTGCTTAATTTCTTGCTACAGTGACTTTGCAGCTGCAGCTTGACAGCTAGGTTATGACAGATTCCGGACTTGCTAAGAGGAATGCTAATGCCATTTATTGGTGCCTCGGAACTGAATTCTTCAGCAAGATGCAAGAAAATCTCTTACACTCTGCAATTTTGTTTGTGTTTAAGATGTTTTGCCCCCTTCTATTTCCTGAAAGTTTAATCCATATATCTTAGTTTTGCAGCTGAAGCATGAACTGCATATACCTTTGGACTATTTTATCTGTCCTGACTTGGAATCATAGAATGGTTTGGGTCAGAATGAACCTCAAAGATCATCCTGCCAAGGCAGGGATACCTTTCACCAGGCCATGCCAGTCAAGGTCCAACCTACTCTTGAACACCTCCAGGGAGGGGCACCTGCAACCTGCCTGTACAGCCTACTCCAGTGTCTCACCACCCTTGCTGCAAAAAATTTTTTCCTAATCTCCAGTCTAAATCTGTTTCACAATGATACACTTGATAGCTATATCATTAAGGTTAGCCCATGCAAAGATCTTATCCAATTTATCCTATCCAGCCTTTGTCCTATTTAATGACCTTCAAATCCAACATTAGCCTTTGTTTTCTTTTTGCACAAATGCAGAGAAGGAACATCAGCCTGGCACACAACTTGGGGGTGCACGCAGCTGAAAGTGGGGTTATGTACTATTAACTTTTTTTGTGAGTTGTTCTGTTAATTTACCTATTACAATATGATTTGTTGGTCTTTTGTCGGTATTACCGTGCATCGAATATTAAATATAGGAAGATCTGTTTGAGTTCCATCCCAAGACATTAATCACCTGCTAGTGTTTGTAGTTTCAGGTAGTATTTACTTTTCTCTGCATCCACAAGGTGGTGCTCCAGGGAAAAGCCAGCTGCTGATTTTGCGCCTATCTCTGCTGAACGACTCTTCTTTTGAGTTTATGTATGACGTTGGTATATGACATTCTTAATTTATAGCCTGTCTGACCGGGGATGGAAAAAGGTTTGCAGCACAGTGTAAGAAATCTGCCTTGGTTTGAATTAAAGAACAGGTATAATGCATGAGAAATTATTGCAAGGGCAAGACATTGATAGTGCTGTTCAAACACATTACAACACATATATGCAAAAGTAAGTTAAGTACAAGTCTAGTAAGCCTTTTCATGCCCTCCTTCATTATTTTCTCTGGTATGCTTACATATATTTTCAGAAATGAGAACTAACAGGCTTGAGTAATAAAACTTTTTTCAGCCAGAAAAAGGTAAAGTTCCATAATCATTATCACGAAGGCAAAATCTTTTTGCTTTAGTATACTTTTTACAAGGGATCAGAAATCTCGTGGAGATGATTTTTCCCAGTGATGAGAGAGTGCCAGGCAGGTGCTTTCTATGTCTACAATTCCTTCCATCTCTGTTCTCTGTGGGCTGTTGGATGCTCAGAATCTCTTAGTTGTCCCGCATTGCCTTGTGGCCTTAAAGCAGTTGTCATGCTGAACAAGTATATGGGGAACTGGGAAACACCTCTAGCAAAACTAGCAAAATGGGAGTGGTGGCATCTCTGTTGAGATGTCTTTTCAGATGAAATATTGATGTGGGTTTAGGAGTCAAATATGTAATGTGTAGAACTTTTTTGTGTGTAACTAAACAAGTATCTATGACCAGGGCTCAGTGAGTGAGAGGATGAAGGAATTTTTAAAGTCTCCTTATAATGTGTATGCAAAAGCAGTATTGTGGTGTTCTTTAATAGTCTCCACTGCTGCAAAGATTGGAAAGAAGGAACTGCAGTGGTAAACTAGCACAGGTCATGGCTGGTATGCTTGGCAGTCAGAAGGAAATGGCTGTGCTCTTGCTTTCATCTTTACTAACAGTAAAAGGACTTCTGTTTACTTTTTAGCAACTTACCAATCATATTCGGGACACCCTGCCAGCCTTCAGAAGCAAGCTCCAGAGTCAGCTGCTTTCTATAGAACATGAAGTAGAAGTGTACAAAAACTTCAGACCAGAAGATCCAACCAGAAAAACAAAAGCCTTACTGCAGTGAGTGTCTAGTCTCTTGTCTGCTTTTCTATTTTTTATAGGTTTCTTTTGCCCTTTTTTTTTTTTTTTTTTTTTCTCCTTTCTTTCTGCTGAGTCTGCATGTGAAAATTAGGATGCACTTATGGATTCTGTATGCAAACTAGAAAGAATTCTGTGTTGGATGTTACAGAATGCTCTATTTATCTTATAATTTTAGTAATCTTAGAAAAGAGAGAAATCAGAACAGGAAAAGGTACAAAGATAGGCAATGTAAGTGATCAAAGGTGAGAAACAGCTTCCGATACTATAGACACATTCTTCAACCTACCAAAAAGATCTCCAAGGCCAAGAGATTGTCTTAGAAGTCTGAAAAGAGAATTGTGAATGTTTCTTTTTCCAGTATAAAAGACTGGCTAGCCAAAAGAACTCAAAGATGGCAAGATAAAAGTTAATCGTAGATGGTAGCCCTTTTGTGTGATGTTCCCCTAAGCCACAGAGTTCTTTTCTGAAGGAGCTGATAGTCTTGCTTTCAGAAAGCAACTAGGCAGATTCATGGGATGAGATAGACATTTAATGTTAGTAAATACAGTGACAAATTCCCACTGCCTGGAATTCACAAAAAGCAGTTTTGTGAGGCCAAGAGAGTATTCTGGAGAAATATGACTGTGTGCTTGCTCTGTTCTCCTAAGCACTTATTGTTGGTGGCTCTTGTGAAATGGTATTCCACTGCCGTCCAGCCATTTTTATGTTCAAGTGTATTGGGGTGAATGAAAACCTCTTCCTTGCTGTTTGATTCTCTTAGCACACACTAGCATCAAAACAACAGGGGATGTGATGTGCCAGCTGCGCTTATGTGAAAGCTGACCTGGCAGATACTGACCCTTTTGGCTCAAGAAGTTGCGGTCTGAATACTGTTGTTGTTTGCCAGAGAAATTGCAGCTATTTCTGGAGCCACGCTGTTGTCATGAGTACTGACCTAGAAAGCGCTTTCACTGCTGAAGTCAGTGTCCAGTTTGAGTCTCATTCACAAAAATAAATCTGTCTGACAAGACTTTGGTAACACTGTTGTAAAGTGATGGAACAGAGGTGACTGTTGATCAGACTTTAAGTGGAATTAGCACCCTTTCTTTATTGTGGTTTTAGCACCGAGGGAAAAAGATAATGCTGACATTCGAGATTGAAGCCCAGTTACCACCTGCTGCTTTGCTGCATGCCACTTCCTTACTTGGTCTGTTTCCAGAGGTGTTTGGTGCACAGTATTGTGTATATTTTGTTCATTTCCACCTGAAAGGTTTTTTTGAATTGTAGCCCTTTGCAGCCGTTTCTATGTTCATGTGTGATTAAAGTTTACCTCTTAAAAGAGGGAGCATATAAAGGAAAGAAAAGAGATGTAAAATGTACCTAGCTCTTCTCTCTTAGGTGATTGTTTTCACTTTGCTGCTTTGAATGATTTCCAAAGTTTTCAGCCTTTTTAATCTGGCGTAGATGGTAATAGCAGTGGATTGTGAAAATATCTAAGTTCTGGTCAGGATTCATTTTCATTTTATTAAAAGTCAGAAGGGAAAATTACCACCTGAACTAGAGAGGCTTTCACGAGCCTTTCGAAGACTCTTGATTTACTACTTGTTTTTGTAATAACTGTGTCCAAAAGAGGATGCATAAGTCTGTCCTTTATGACTTCATTTCAGATGTTTTGGTTGCAAAATCAGAGAGATATTGCCTTTGTTTCTTCCATGACAGTACAATGCAGATAGTGTGGGTTGTTTGGTTTGTTGGTGTGGTGGTTTGTTTGTTTGTTTTTGGTTGGTTGTTTTTTTTTGGTCACTTTGTATATTTGGTAACTTAACAGATAGAAATGCTTGTATGAAATGTTGTGAGTTGATAGGCGTTGCTGGTATCTCTTGCTTGTTATACTACTGTAACATGTTCTAAAGGAAAAAAAATTGACTTCCATTCCAGCCGAAATCATCCTCCTTGATACTTCTCTGCATAGTTTTTTTCCAATTGCTTCATTAGAAGTAGGTGCTATAGGAAAAAATAACTACTTCTGTCCGTAAAAAATTCTTTCTTTGTGTTTTTCTTCTGGGATGTGTAAAGTTACATAACTAGAACCCTTTCCTCTAATTCTTGAGAACAAGTTCCATAATGCATATAAACGTCCCAAACATCTGCTTCACCTCACCCCATGTGATCTGAAGTAGCTGCAATCCTCAAAACTTTAATTGTTGTTACAGATACTTTTGTCAATTCTTAAACATGTTTTAACCATCACTATGAATCACATAGTAGTGAAGCAAGAGTTGGTAACTGACGTACTTAAATAGTTGCATGTGTTTGTTTCTCTCCCCACCTTTGATGTTTAGGATGGTGCAACAGTTTTCAGTGGACTTTGAAAAAAGAATTGAAGGATCAGGGGATCAGGTTGATACACTGGAACTTTCAGGAGGTGCCAAAATCAATCGCATTTTCCATGAGCGTTTTCCTTTTGAACTAGTGAAGGTATTTATCCATCTTACTGGTGTGCTTTGTATCTTATTTATATGTTCTTCAGACTGATGCCAAGATAAGGTCTGATTGGAAGAACTGCTCTTGACTGTGGAAGAAATTACATGAAGTTATAATTGAAACTTTGAAGTTAATTTCTAGTTTTGGGTATTGAGATATGTTATGAATCCTTAAATATAGGGATTAGAATATAATTACAGTCCCAATTCTTACTATTTCCGTATTTCTTTATTGGTTTATCACAAAGAGCGTCTTCCTTCTGGTTAGACGGGGCAGGCAAACAACAACAGTTGGTAAATTTTAAGTTGTCGTATTCAAGAAGCTAGTACCTATTAAAATTAGGGTTATGGAAATGAACTATTTGCTATGCTTTCTGCTTCCTGTGTTCAATGCATAAAGTCAAAGCTAGCTTCCAGTTCTACACTTTCATAGTGGGAGGTGAAGCAGAAGCAAATGTTTTGAGAAAACATTTCTTCTCTTGAGGTATCTTTTCTTGCTTATTCATCCTTTGGGTTACAGAATAAACAGAGGGCTAGTGGAGCGTGAACTAATTAAATCTGGTTTGCTGTGAGTTTGTGCTACATACTCTTTGATTTTTCTTTCACTTCAGTGACTTCACCTTCCTCTCCACGTGAATTCTGCTGTATGTTTAGTCCCCATATTTTTACTCTTTTTATGAGCTTTATGTTCAGCTGCCTTGACATTCCCTAACTTTCAGTTGGGTAAGAACCAGACAGGGTTATGGCTGGTTGCAGAGTCTAAATTTCAGCTAGTAGTAGTCCAAGGGAGCAGTTGACAGTTGGGTAATGACCCTTCTGTTTATGACAATGTTAACTACTCTTCCAGCTAGCTGGCTTCCAAGAAACATAAAGTAAAGCTTTACAACTGCATAACTGAGGCCACTCCTCTCTTAAATTTCTTTGAAAGATAGTAGAATGAGAGGAGAGAATAAACAGACCATAATCACAGAAGCTGAAACACTTTAGGTAATTAGGAAAAAAAAAAAATCCAACAAAGTTGCATCTTCCAAATCCTGTTTCTGGCTTACTTTATCAACTCTGTAGAATTGTTGCAGCCATTGGTATATCTGGAATGCAAGGCTGCATAGTTTTCAACACTTTATTGCTGCATGTAGCCTTAGTGTTAACAGGTTTTAAAATACACTCTATTTAGAATAATTAAAAATTACTATTTTGCCAGTTGAAGTTGTCTGTCTTCCAAATACATTGGGAGAGGTAGTATTTTCTGTTTTATTTAATGGTTCCACTAATGTGGTGTCATGTGCTTTTGTATCTCTAGATGGAATTCAATGAGAAGGAGCTGCGGAGAGAAATAAGTTATGCCATCAAGAACATACATGGTATCAGGCAAGTGCTCCCACGTTTTCAAGCCCAGTCACACTGGCTGTGTGATCTTCCCCTCTACTCTGCCCTGGCGAGGCCACATCTGCAATACTGTGTCAAGTTCTGGGCCACTCAGTTCAAGGAGGACCTCAGGGAACTGCTTGAAAGAGTCCAGCACAGAGCCATGAAAATGATGGAGTGGAACATATTCCTTATGAGGGGAGCCTGAGAGAGCTGGGGCTCTTTAGCTTGGAGAGGAAACAGAGGTGACCTCATTAATGTTTATAAATATGTAAAGGATGAGTGCCAGGAGGGTGGAGCCAGGCTCTGCTAGTGATGCCCAATGGCAGGACAAGGGGCAAAGGATGGAAGCTGAGGCATAGGAAGTTCCATGGTAACATGAGGAGAAATTTTTTCACTGTGAGGATGACAGAACACTGGAACAGGCTGTCCAGGGGAGTTGTGGAGTCTCCCTCTCTGGAGATACTCAGGATCCGCCTGGATGTGTTCCTGTGGTATCTGGTATAGGTGATCCTGCTCTGGCAGAGGGGTTGGACTGGATGAACTTTCAAGGTCCCCTAACCTTCTGTGATCTTATTAACCTGTGGACACACTGACTATTGATGGCTGGGCTGTGTTCCTAACACACTGCTTCTAGCAGCTGTTTGTTTTTTCTTTCACTTCTTTAAATTTTTGCTTTTCAGCTAGCAATTTTGGGCCAAACAGTTGATTTGCCCAAAGAAGTTTAATTTACCTGTAAATGCAGGAAAAATATTTTAGAGAGAAAATGAATTCTTACTTTTCTGATAGTGTCTGCAGTTTTGGTAAGTCTATATTCCTGAAAAGTTACAAGTTTTGTAGGGAGAACTTCTGTCTTGATATGGGGAAAAACTTTCAGCTTGTACTGCAGCATACTCCTTGCACTATCTTAGAGCACTTTATTCTCAACCATTTCTTGAAATAGCTGATATCTAAGTGAGGAGGCCAAGGTTTCATTTTGTGGCTATGTCTGCAGTATGTTATGAGAGAAGAGGAGGTCTTTG
Organism: Ramphastos sulfuratus; assembly: GCA_013399055.1. Lineage (NCBI taxonomy): Eukaryota > Metazoa > Chordata > Aves > Piciformes > Ramphastidae > Ramphastos > Ramphastos sulfuratus. Next base: position 13,317 of record WBNM01021068.1, read on the forward strand.
GGGTTTTTTTTTTTTGTNACAAAGGTAATACAGAAACACAACACCCCTCCCAGAAATCAGAGACCCTAGGAGGGGCTCCCAACCACCCTTCCACCTTCTCCCCACCCCTATACCTTACCCCAAGGTTTTGAGGATCGGCCAGAGGAGGAGTTAGAAGAAAAAGTGGTTAGTGAATTAATTTGTCGGAGAGAAGAAGCCAGAAGTTGCAGGATAGCCCCAGACAGTGTATCCCAGAGCGTGCCCCAAGCCCGACCGACTTATCTTTTGTTTTGGGTTCTTTCTTAAGCATCACAGCAAACCTATGAGTGAAGTAGACATCACCATTGTTTTCTTTTCACAGCCTATAATATAATTTTCTCTATTAAAATATTCCAATTAGCCTTAAACCAGCACACCTAATTATCTCACTTTGGAACGATCAGTTTAATTTGCTTGACAACAGATTCCAAAATGTTTGAGTGGGTTTTGTTTCTTTTTTCTTTCCCTTCCTCCTATCCACTTTTGAGTGAGCAATACCTTTCAAAAGCTTTGCTCGCAAGATTTGCTTTGCATTACTTGAATAGTAAATTCTCAAGCAGTTGACTCTAGTTGCCTTGGTGCAGCATTTGATCTTTACTGGTCATTGATGGAAAGGATTTATGGTAGTGAACTGATAGTTTTGGGCATGTTCTTATGATTTGCTTTTTAATAGAACTTCCCTGCCAGGATAAACCTTTGCAAGCAGTGTTTGAAAGATAAGTAAGGGTTATTTGTTTAGAACTGGTTCTGTGAAGTTTCTGTTGTATTGGTTCATCTATATTCTGCAGTGACCAAATGAAATTTTCCATGTAGGGGTCTGATTAACACAGCTATAGGAGTCTTACGCAAGTGATTGCATGTGGGGTGCTGCAGCTTCTGTTCATCCTTTCTGTAATGTTTGATATGCTGCTGAAGAGGCTTTATTGCATTCTAGCAGTAATCTTCAAGTAGCAGGGTCTGTTTTTACTTTTATATTTTTATTGCCAATAATACTGTTTATTAGAGAAAGTAGCAAATTTAGTTCTGTGGAAGTCTGTGCTGCGATTGTTGTCTGGCTCTGACAATGGAGATATGAGCAATTCAGTAAAAAGAATCTTCCTTGCATGCTGTTCTCATTGCTGTCTTATGTGTTCTTTTACACTCACAGAACAGGCTTGTTTACTCCAGATATGGCATTTGAGGCCATTGTTAAAAAACAGATAGTCAAATTGAAAGGACCTTGCCTTAAAAGTGTGGATCTTGTGATGCAAGAGTTAATCAACACTGTCAAGAAGTGCACTAAAAAGGTAACTTACACATAGCCCTTGTAATGTAACTATAATGTAATAGTATAGTAGATAATATAAAGCCTGCCTTGCCCTTTATGATATTATAAGAGATTTCTGATCTTTGCTTGGGATGTAGGGTGCTGTAATAACAGCAAATACAGGATCACCTCTGGGATGTAAGCACAGGCCTGCTGAAGCTGTTGAGAAATATCCTCTCACATCCCTTGCATTTTTCTGAATGATGCACATTTTTGTGGTGCCAGTGAGCAGGAGCCATTTCTTAAAACAAGAAAGGCTGACAATCTTTTTTGGACAGAGAAGCAGATTCACTGCGGTATTTTGAGCAGTTTCCAGATTTTTTTTTTTCTTTTTTTTTTTATTTAGTTCTGTCAGAATTTGGAAAACATGTCACTTGAAGTAACTGTACAGACTTTTTTTCCCCCCCCCCCCTCACTATTATTAGCCAATTTTACCTTTGTGTTTAACAGTTTGCATTTCAAGTGGTGTTGCCGAGATATAAAGATACTGCCACAAGGTGGAGCCTTCAAAGTACAAGAAACTGGGAAATGATTTAAAGTGCCACTCTGGAATTAGACACAGTAGAAGAGAGAGTCATGGAGAAACTTCACCAAGGCTGATAAACTGTGGTTCACATATCCAAAGTGTCCTTTCCTTGGTGTTCTATGGAGCAAAATCACAGAAACAGTTCAAGGGCTTAGACCTCTCCATCTTTTCTGGAAAATGACCATTAATAACAAGTAAATATTGCTTTGTAGTGTGGTTAACTTTTAGCCCAAGCTTTCACACTCATTGCTTTCTTTAAGAGAGAAAAGCTGGAGGCTACCCTGTTTGTATTCTGTTGAAGCCACCCTGAAGGTATAAATTTCTATCAATTTTGCTTTTCAGTTGGCAACATATCCAAGGCTGTGTGAGGAAACAGAAAGAATTGTTGCTGGCTACATTCGTGAAAGAGAAGAGAAGACCAAGGATCAGGTGAGAATAAGGTGACGTAACTGTTTGGAGATGTGCGTGGAGGAGGAAAATTCTTATGTACAAAGTACTAAAAAAAACCCCCAAAAAAACCCCAAACAAACAAAAAAAACCCCAAACTTAATCCCATGCTCTGATTACAGGGAGACCCACAAGCAATCGAACTGGGACACTTGTGGGAGTGACAAACCTTCTTTCAAGATTAAAAGTGTTTTAAAAAAATTATAATTCAGAGAAACTTGTTTAGAACATTCATCACCCAGCTAAGTGCTCCAGGAAACTTCACATAATCTAAGCTTTGAGAAAATCCATTGGAAGTGGAAACAGGAGTTATTGTCTGGAGAGTGCAGAGTGTGACAACAGAAATATTTGGGGAGGAAGAACTGGGCAGAGCTCCTGTGTTTCTTTGGACTTCTGACTCTCTAGCCCTTTCTCTGTGCAAGCTTGGGGACTGTGCAGCATGTCTTGCTTCTTTTCCTTTAATGTGTGCTGTGAATGTAGTCTTAAACATACTTCTGTAAAATTGTATTTGCTGGGCTTGTCCTTGCAGGGAGTTCTAGTTAGCACACTCAGTTATTTAAAAATTTGGAAGAACCATTTCCCAGAACCATATGCAAAGTACTGGCTCTCTGAAATGAAAGAATTATTCAGATAGGTTATTATCACATATCCACATCATTATTTATGTTCTTAGCAGCTATCATTAAGAAATCAAAACACCGGTGAGTTTTTTGGAGGTAGGAGCTAGACTTAAATCTCCACTGTCTCTTCTCTGAGCAAGATGTGTGATATCTCCTGGAAATCATGAAGAATCTGTGAGGGAATCTGTGTTCATGGAGTTGTGCAGAAATAACTTTGTAGGGATTAAATGGTAGCAATAGATTTCTTCCTTGCTCCCTGCTGGCAAATGCAAGTCTGAAAAAGTGGAGGACAAGTGCACTCACATGCACATTGAAAAAGCTATTTAAGAGTGGGACTGAACTTTCTCTAATATCTTGGCAAGTTTTTTGCTGAGTTAAGCTACCAAGTTTGAGTCAAATTCTGTCTATGACTTATTGAAGGACTGGCAAGTGTGATATATGTTTGGGAGTTACCCGCCCCCCACACTTTGTAAAATGACCCAGACTAGAAACATAGCCGGNTACGTATAGAAACCATTCATTCTGTTATTGATTAGCCCATCTCTCAAGCCAGAAGTATGCACCAGAATAGCTGTCTAGTACCTGGGCTGTACAGTTTCTGGGCCAGAGCTAGCTTGCCTGTCACTTTTTAGTGTATTACCTAAAATAAGGGTACCTAAATTTCTTTATGGTTCACATTTATTGCTGACTTGGCTGAAATGCTATGAATAGAAATTTATTAACTTGTGAAACATGGAGCTATGTTGTATATTCTTAAACTCTCCCTGCCCATGTATGATTGATCTTGATGAAGTGGATGAGGGCCAAGATCATGAAAAATGAGGTCTGTCAGGCCAAAAAAAAAAAAAAAAAGGAAATAACTCTTCTGTAATCCAGCTTATTAAACAAGCACACAGAGAAGTGGTGGGATGTTGAAAATGTTGGTTTTTTGTCTTGAATGATTATAAAAGCAATATTCAATAATGCAGAAAACTTAGTTGTTCTGTTTTTTTCTCCCTTCTTTTTCCTCAAACTCTCTCTTCCACCTTACCCATCCTTTTTTTGTTCTCCTGTTTTCTCCAATAGGTGCTGCTGCTGATTGATATCCAAGTTTCTTACATCAACACTAACCATGAAGACTTCATTGGCTTTGCAAAGTACGTATATAGTGGCTTTGTTATAAAGGCACTGTAAGTTTGGGTTGGTTTGGGCTTTTTGGTTTGTTTTTATTACGGGGTTGGGTTTTTTTCTTTTTTGTTTTTCTTTTGCTAAGCTGAAAACACAAGGTCTGAAGTATGACAGTATAGATACTGGCTGTGAAGTCCCAAACATGCAGGGTCATGCTCTTTCTCAACATCCACAGTATTTGAACTCTGTCCCACTTGTAGGGAATTCTTTGCTCCACAGCCCTGGTTTCACTGAAGTCAAAGCTTATGTCTTGGTCTGGAATCACATGCATATTGGGAAGCAGCTCTGGCAAGTCTCAGTGCCCTCACTGTATACATTTTAGGACCACAGAAACCTATAACATTGGTGGTCTCTCCGCATTGTTGCTAGTGCATATTTTGGGAGCTGCGATTCTGTGTGAAGCAGTTTTGCTCAGAGTAATGGATGTCACTGAATTGTAATTGTGCCTGCTGTTTGGCTGTAGAGAATAATAGCAGCAGAATACCCTGCAGGGCCTAGTTTGACGTTCTCCGCTGTTAATTGAAATGGCTGTGAGAATATTCTCCAGTATGTTCTCCCTCAGCTTCCGGCAATTGTGCCTCAGGGACTTCATACCAACATTTTGACACTAGTAGAAACGTTAAAGATGTCTTCACTCTTTGAAGAATAAATGTTCCTTCAGTCACGTTCATGCCTTATTTGCCATAACAGTGTTTGGAAACACAACAGGTTTCATCCATGCGGGTTTCTAGCAACAAAGTTTGGCACCACAGTGTGTATTATGCTATGACCTATTCTAGTTTGCTCTGAGAAAGAAGGTCTCCTTTTTTATCAACATGTCTTGAAGGTTTAAAACATGGAGTTCAGTAAGTTGAGAGGGAGGAAGGCAAAGCCAGTTTGTTTATGTGTTTGACTTGAGCAACTTTCTCTAGAACTGCTTGCAGGTCCTAGATAGCTTTATCAGTTTGCTTGACAAACGACAGGATGTTGTAGGAATGGTAGCTGGCCTTCTAAAGGTCAAGATAACAACCTGCCTACTATTTACTTCTCTTCATCCTTTTCTGACAGGAAAAAAGGCTGCTAAAAACACTTCATATATATTCATGATATGTCTTGTGACCTTAAGAAGTCACATAGACCAACCTCCTGCTCATAGTAGGGTCAATGCTGAGTTCAGACCAGGTTACTCAAGCCTTTGTCCAATCAGAAAAACTCCAAAATTAGAGATGCTCCAACCTGTTTATGCAGCCTGTTTCAATGCTTGCTTCTCCTTGCTCTGAAAAGACTTTTTCCTTGTGTCAAGTTGGAACCTTGTATGTTTTATAGCCTTGGGTTCTGGAGTGCCAAGTACATCTGGAGCTGTTCCATTGTTTCTCCCCTGGTAAAATCCTACTCATGGATGCTGCTGCTAGGCCCTGTAGTTGTTTGTGGTCCTCACTACTTTCTTTGCTAAGGAGTTGCAGTGCCTAAATTCAGTTTGTTGGGAAAGCTGCTTCCTCTCTTGCCAGCTGAGATCTAGAAGTCCCCAGCTGCTTTGCACAGGGCATAAGCAGATAACAAATTGCTTTTTGCATAAGTTCACTGGTAAATGTAAGCAACTGTTTCTACAGGTTGAAGCTGATGGGGAGTTTCTTTGTTGACTTGTGCTCAACTGGAAGAGAAAACTTGGATAATTAAGAAGAATTTTAAGTGTAAAATACATTAATTTATGAACTAGACAGTAGAAAACACACATTTTAAACACTAATCACAGTATTTAATTTGTTAGAACTGAAAAACAAAATAATTTTGGGCTTCTGCAGTGTTTAAATAAACATTCAGGACTATGGATTCCCCAGATCCTTTTTTTTTTTTTTCCCTTTATTTTGTCAGGTCTTCTAGTCAGTTGTCTAATGTCACTGCAGTGTTGTGTAAGTATAAGTCCTGTGAAACTTGTTTACAGGGCTGAGAGCACAAGACATTTCAAACCAACCTTGCAACACAGCTAGGCTTAAGGCAGGTACATTGTGATGTGAATTGAATTGAGAAGGATTTAAGAATGCCAATATTTAGAAAAACTTTGCATAGCTATACAATGGTGGAATCTTGGAATAATAATGTTTGTCTCATTTAGCAGAGTGAGTATTAAATGTTGGGATTTGGTTTGTTTCTGCTTGGAGCAACTAAGCCATGCTTCAATGTAGGTAAAGAGTAATTTGTGTTTAGAGGAGTAAATAGAGGACTAGTTGCTAGACTATTTCTAAAAGGCATAAGTTTCTTAGTATGATCTTAGTGTTCTAATTAGCTTTCCTAAGGTGATAAAATAGAATAAATTTCAAAAAAAGAAAAACAAACAAGCCAAAATGACCAAAAAAACCCACCCCCCAAATCCCCAATCCCCACTACCAAAATCAAACCAGAAGAATCTCCAGTTACGTTTCCTGAAGCCACCCATGTGCGTTTCTCAAACAACAGATTGGAACTGGTGAGGGCTTAATGCTGGGTTTTCTGTGTGCATGCTATTTCATTGTAATTTATGCACCAAAGCTTATGGACTGGAGACATGTGGTGTTATTTGGTCAAAAGGATCTGGATGGTGGGGAGCTAAGCCCAATGAACAGGCACATGGAATAAACATCCTTGTGGATTTTCTCACGGACAGCATGTGGGCTGCTGGTTTGATAAAGCATGGTCCAGGGGGCAAGATGAGAATTGGGACGGAGCTGAGTTTGATGCTTCATCAATTCTGTGGACTGGCAGCTGTGCACAAATGAGTTGCAGGATTAACCCATAGGCTGTGATCCAAGCACTTTTTTTTCTTTTTCTTACTCTTTGAGGGCTGCATTTGTAGCTGATCTAGTATATATGGTTTTGGTTGTTGGTTGTTTTTTTTTTTTTTTTTTTCCTTCAGTTCATCAGTGCCTGGTGAAATGGTCTAATCTAATCCAAACAAAATTTCTGTCACCAGTGACCACTCTTGTGGCTGAGTAGCCAAAGTCTGCTTTCTGAACACTTTTCTTCTTTCTAGCAATATTTAAATTTTGTGGCCTAACACTTACAAACCACCAGATAATGCAAATGCTTTTGGAAATAGTGACGGCTTGCATGTTTTTAAGGCAGGAGTGTGTTCTGTTTCAGTAACTGGGATTTACCAGTGTTCAAGAACAGAGCAAAATACTTGTAAATGTGGTTTAATTTCAAATGTATATACTCTGTTCTTATGTGATTCCAGCTTTTTGAACCAGCTTTGTGGCAGCTTCATCTGTTGGTTACACTTAACACTCTCAAAATGCATATAAATATTAGAATAACCTCCGAAACAAACTGTCCATTCAAAGCTATTAAGGAGCCTCCTGCAGGGGAGGACTTTGTTGTACTGAGCTAAATAAGAGAAATGGTTTGCTTTTTGTCTCTTTTGAATATTTATAGAGGTTAATGTTTCCAAAGTTACCCACATAAGCCATATTTTTTTTCTGTGCTTTTAGTAACCTTTACCAATCCAAGTAGAATGTTGTTACAAAGGGAATGATTAGTGGGAGCTGTCTGCTGTGCATGTCCCTTCTGTCCTAAGCAAGGAAATAAAAGGAGGCATTCCTGCACCATAAGAACAAGTAGTTGAAATATTTTGATTTTGCTGTGTTTCTTTGTTGCGCTAGTTTTCTGTACTGGATTCAGAAGTGACTGTTACTGCTAAAATCTGTTCCTCAGGAACTGGCTTAGTTCGAGTTTCTTCAGTGTAACTCTTTTCCTCTGCTTCCCTTAGTGCCCAACAAAGAAGCAGTCAGGTTAACAAAAGTGCAGTGGGAAATCAGGTAGGCACCTAAAAGAGAATGGATACTGGCATGTGCGAGTTAATCCAAGCTGTTTGGTTTTCATGGCTGCATTTATTTGTTGTGACTGTACCATTTACCTTTTCCACTTCAAACATCTATAAAATGCATCATCACTGCCTTGTTTTACTGAAATTTTCAGAGCCACCTGACTTCCATTGGTACCATTATTTAATATTTCTTCTTCTGCTTGCACTGCTGGGTAGTGTCTCCCCTCCCGTACCGTTTAGTGCATTGAATCTTTTCATGTTACACATCACTGCACTTTGCTGTTAACTGCAAACTTATGAATTTCAGAATCCAACATGTTGGTGAGTACTTGCTTGTGTGTGCTTTGTCATAGCCATTTTACTAGCTTTTAATCTTCACAGCTTAAGAGGCAATTCAACAAGCAAAAGTGAATTTGCCTTTATCTCTTCTGGGCTGACTTCACAAAGATGTTGACTTCTCTAAAAGTAAACACAGGTTAACCAATTGATGCTCTCAGATTAATTAGCATTTTCATTGAGATTCATTAATGGAATTACTTGTTTCTTTCTATCACAAAAAATGTGGGACCGATTCTGCGAGATGCTAAGTCCTCCTGAGCTCTGCTTCTGTCTGCTTTTGGATGAGTCAGGCATGCTTAGTACTTCACAGGATCAGTCTTTTTGGGTCATTCTTTTTTTTTTTTTTTTTTTTTTTTTAACGAGGTGAAAATTATGAGAATACTACAACTTTAAGGGTTTCTGCTCACTGTGAGGGTTTTGCAAAGTCTGAAACGAAAAGAAAACTTTCATGGAATTAGTACATAATTTAAAGGGAAATAAACAATTCAACTGAAAATAAGACAATAAAATTTTGCATGAGTATGATTACCAATACTGAATGTCTTTTTGATGTTTTCATGTGCAATTTGGTCAAACAGCGCTCAGGATGTGAGAGATAAAAGGTTTTCAAACATGATCATTGCATTAAGATCCTGCAGGTCTTACCACAGAATCACAGAATGTTAGGGGCTGTAAGGGACCTTGAAAGATCATCCAGCCCAACTCCCCTGGCAGAGCAGGATCACCTATACCAGATCACACAGGAACCCATCCAGGCAGGTCTTGAATATCTCCAGAGAGGGAGACTCCACAACCTCTCTGGGGAGCCTGTTCCAGAGTTCTGTCACCCTCACAGTGAAGAAATTCCTCCTTATGTTTACATGAAATTTCTTATCCCCCAGATAAACCTGACATTTCAGAAAGTCTCTTATTCTAATGTTGTAGATGAGAGTTCTAGCGTATTTTTTTGTAAAAAACCTAGTCATCTTTTTGGGGATAGAAATCCAACTTCTTCCTCCTTCCAAGAAATGGCTACTTATTTTTGAGACATTAGTTAAAATAATCCATGAACTTCTTGGATGCGATGGTCCCCTGCAGGCCGACCAGCACAAGTGGTGTTTTTGGTTTTAGACTAAAATGGAAAAAAAAATAAAAAAGTTGAAAGATCTAAACACAGAAATTGCTTCAAAGAATAGTCTCTCCCCACCGAGGAGAGATTTCCTTCTTATCTAGCTGTGCTGGAACATGTGTCAAACACAACAACCAGCATCGCTTTGGAGTGTCCCATAAAAGGAAAGTCAACCAATTATCTGCCTCTTCAAAAATACACAAGTGAAATGAATGAGCTTTTAATTAAGTGACTGTTTTTCTCTGTAGAGAAGTTGAGACAAAGCTTGGTGTTTCAAATTTCATGTTGCAACTTGATTAATTTTAATGTAAAGGACTTTGCCGAACCTTTTATTTTAAAGACAATAAAACATTTGTTTGTAAGTTGATTGTTTTGGAGTTGAAAAGAATGAGAAAATGTTTCTGAAATAAAACTTCATTTTTGCAATTTGCTATTGCAGGGAACCAATCTACCGCCTTCAAGGCAAATTGTACGAGCTAAGTTCTGTAAGCTTTATTGTTGCTTTCTCATTTAGCTTCTCAGAGGGCAAAGTTTGTCTCTAACTCACCGGTTTGTTGAATACTTGCTACTAACCTTTAACATTAAACTTGTTTTGTCTGTAACACTCCCTCAACAAGGTATAATTGCAGTTCATCACTTAACTGCTACTAACCTGCTGTTACAAGTATGAACTAGTGTCACTTAAAATGTAGAGAACGTAACATTTTTATAATTTACTGAGTTTCTCAAACTAAAATGGCTAATTGGTGTTTATTTTATTATATAACTGGAAAGCAGTTTTTATCTGGTTTCTGTGCCTCTATTCATAGTAAACCTCTTTTTGAAAGGTGAGCAAACAAGTTTCTGGTAATCCAAAGGAAACATTAGTTCTTGAGTAAATGAAGATGCTGATTGTGGGTACAGGTACTGTTCTTGGGATTTTGCTTATATAAAGGAATTACTTCTGATAGAAAAAGTGAGTTGTGTTAATGAACTTAGAAATATTCAAAGCCATTTCAGCATTCTTTTCCTAGCCCCAGGAAGATCAGTGTATCTTGGACAGACTCTTTTCTAACCCTTCCACTTCATGAGTAAATAAATATGTGAATGCCTTTAATATTACTAATTAGAATTAATTGTCTAAACAGCAGTTAATTTTATAACAAGTTACTCCTAGTTCAGTGATGGTTAGCTGTGAGAAGTAAATCCCTGTATCATGTGCACTCTTTGGTAATATCCATGACGAACACATACACATTTTTCCAGTTTGGCACATCATCAAATCATGTTTAGGTATCATTTTGAACAAGTTTAAGCTAAACTTACGCTCACTAAAGAAAAAAAGAACTAGGCAGCACTGATTCTAACAGCAACTGAATTCCATCTCTAGGGAGATCAAGATCATTAAGTTTTTGCTAAATGGTGGGATGCTCATTTACGATTCATTGCTTTTCATTTTTGTAGCTTGCTTTATCTGGCACGATGCAGATAACTGTTTCTGTGGATCTCAGAATTAAGATGAGTGCAGCAATATTGCATTTTTGGAAGAAGTGTAAATGCCAATTCCTCTTAACATGTTTTGCTCCTTTTCCCTCTCACTTTCCTGCTCCTCTAATTTATCCTCTCATGCTTAATCTTTGGCCTTTCTTTTTGTTTGTTTGTTTTTCCTTTGCTACCGCCTGAGGTTTTGACCTGACTCCACAAAGTTTCTTTTTAAGCCACAGGTTAGTCTGTCTTCTAATTTGCTTGCAATAATCAGTGTAATGCTTGGTTTTACACAGCACACTAGCAAAACCTGGTTCCTGAAAGCTGACTCATCCTTAACTCTGTATTTTGTGTGCCAAGATTTGGTTTGGTGACTAAAATGTATTGTTAAAAGCCCCCTTTCATGATAAACCTTTGAAGATGGTGTCATTGCTCTCTGTGCCCAACTGATACTCTGTGTGCGAGAACGCACACCACTCAGTTTAGAGATTATATCTAATTTATATGAAATACTGTTCTGTGTTTTGCTTCTGTGGCAATACCATTTGCTGTGCTTGAATAAGCTCCTGTAACGGGAGAAAGGCCTTAATCTGAACTGGGAGTTTCAAGTCACTGTCCAAGGGATTTGGAGGTTTAGGTTCCAAGGCTTTTGTTTAACCTGCCTCTTTTACAGTGTGACATCAGCAATCTGATTCACTTGCCTGGACAGAAGCAGCATTCAGATCCCATCAGCTGGCCTGAACCAAAGTGCCAATAAATAACTTTTCCCCTAGTAACTCCTTTTTTTCCCTGCTTTTAATCCTGCTTGGTAGCATGCTTTGCAGCTACTTTTCTTCAAATACACTTAACTCCTGTTACCTTGCATGAGCCAAGAAGAAAAGATGTTTAGAGATTTTTTTTTTTTTTTTTTTAAATCATGGTCATGGAAATTTGTGCCATGGTCAGTGAGATGGTAATGGAAAAATCCTGACAAGGCTGTTCTACTAAAAATTTTTGTAAAAGAGGTGGTGCCCATGGACAACCACATGAAGCTAAATTGTGAAATATCCTTGAATGAGACACGCAGCTGCGGAATTCTCACCTTTTCCAGATGAGAGAAGTATTCTGCTCTAAATGGCTTTTAATTATACTTACTTTTTAGGTTAAGATTCCTTCATGACTGACTTAATCATCTCAATCTTTGTTTAACTTCATTTGAAAGCATGTTTCAGGTTTTCACTACTAAGTGCTTTGCTCCAGCAAAAACTAATATTTTTTTTTCTTTAAAGTAAACAAGTTTAGGACTTAAACCACTATCATTATTTTTAAGTTATGTGCTATATTGTGCAGTGATTTATTGTGCATTGGGGAAGCAATGTCACAAGATCTTGGTTGTGGTCAGTATCAAACAGATCTGATCTGTTTCTGCTCTGACATTTGGCAAATCCCAGTGAAACACTGTATGAGGTTTCTGCTCTAATCTGTTGTTCCTTGTTAGCCTCTGTATTGCAAGGTCTTAATATTTGAACCCAAAGAGCTCATAACGATGTCTCACAGAGTAGATTTTGCAATTTTTATTCTCTCAATCTGCTTACTCTTTGGTTGTTACAACGGTGATTAGAAGATAGAGTAGTGCTGGGAGTTGTGTTCAGAATTATTTCAGTGAAGTTACGTAACACAACCTGAGCTGTGTGAACTCAACAAATGCTATTGCTTGTGTTGCAGCGGAAGTAGTCAGACTCAGGGTGTTCACACTTTGGGAAGACAGAAGTACATTTCACTTACCTCTCACCTGCTTAGAAATCATCTTTCAGCTACTTTTTTTTAAAGAAATGCAACACTTTCTGATTCTCTAATGTATGTCTTTTACCAAGAGCTTACTTGATTTAATGGAGTAAATCATGTAGCAATGCATAAAATGGACTTACTGTGTCAAATCCTGCTTTCCTGTTTATCCATGAATTAGTGGAGAATAAGAACAGCAGATATGATTTGGGGTTTGTGCAGCTGACCTGTCAGAAAATTACTTCCTTCTCACTTGTTCCATGTGCATTCATGTTCTCTAAGTTTCATTTTTCAGACACCCAGATTAGGTATCAGGACCCTGAAGGAAGGAATTGTGTCATCTCTTGTTCATCCTGTGCATGGAGTCTGACTACCGGTTGGAATATTGTCTTCGCTAGCTTCTGGCAATGCCCATGGTTTTCACCTTCCTGAAGTTCATAGCTCATGTCACTACTATCCGGTTTGCAACGAGTGGCATTTAGAAATGTGATAGAAAATAGTGGAATGAATCTGTTAAATGCAAACCAACCAGTAAATGAACTAGTGAAAAGACTCCATGAAACACGCTACTTTCATTTTCCAAACTGAAGTATTACACAACATAGTTAATACAATAGATTTAAAAAAAAAACAACCCCCTTCTCCCCATTCAAGCTTTTAGAACTTCCAAATCTCTTTGAAAAACCCTTACTGCTTATTGTCCATAGAAGGACACTTATTTCTAAATTATAGCTTAAGTTAATTTCTGAGATGTAAGTCAGTTTCTCTGGAAAGTAAAACTACATTGCTTAGTTTCACTTGTTTTGCACCTAAGCCTTGATCCAACATCTCTTTTCCCCTAGGCCCCAACACTGGTACTAAGTAGTTTGAAAGTGTAACCTTTTGAGTGGGGAAACAGGAACAATCCAATGGAAAGAACATGAGGTTTAGCACACACTAAGATTGTCTTCTGTCTCTTGATGTCCCCTGGAACTGCCTCCAAGAATTTTGGGTAACTAGGATTTGTCGTAGTGTCTAGGATATTGTAGTGAACACGGTACCCTGTTTTCCCAGAGGAGTATAGATAAACAAGTCTAGATACTTGCATGTGAAAACCACCAAGATACTGCTAGAACTTGATGCCCTGCTTCTCCTGCTGTGTTCTGTGGGAATGACAGCTGGATCTAATCCTCAGCACATAGCATTTTTGAGAGAACAACTGGCAAATTCCTTTCTTTGCAAGACAGTGACCCATGTTTGTATTAGCAAGTCAGCTTGTTCCCATCCACACCCAGTGATGGTTATGCCTTTATGGGGAGATGTGTTGGACTGGGGCAAGACAGCCTTTTGGAGCTACATTAGTAGTATTAAAAGCTTCATTAAATTTTAAATTACTTGTATAGTTTAGATTTTAAACTCTTGACTTTGTCTGTTGTGAGACCTCTACCACAAATGCATTCATGTCAGATTGAGAGAATTTGACCTGCATTAACAAGCTACAAAGTCTATGGTGATGATGAGGGGAAGCACTGAAGAGAACAAGCAGGCAGTACTGCTTCTCTTCCCTTTTAAGTGCTCATCACCTGTAAGGTTCTTGAACATGCTACTAGAGTTTCTTACTGATTTGCTTCTACAAACCACCTCTTTAACCCCACCGTGACATCTGTCTTCAAATCTCCCCTTAAAGATGTGTGTGCAAATCAATTTTCAGTAACATGCTGGCCTGGCTGCCTGCACTTTCAGCATGTGGATAAATGCTTTAAAGGGAGCAACACAACATTTTCAGTTTCAGACAGGATGGTTCAACAGCATCCTCTCACAGCCCCTATTTTCGGTTTCTTCATAGCATGGGAATAACCACCTTGGCACATTTGATGCAAAGCATTTAGTCTGCTGTACAAAGATAGCTCACTTTGTTGCAGAGCTAAATTTGAGTGGTTGAGGAACCTTAATTTTTTGAAATTTTCCTAAAATTTCTTCCATATACATTTGTGTAGTTCAGAGCAGAAGAAAACTGAAATCAGCTTGGTTCCACAGCTTATTCTGTGGCAGCTGCCTAAAGGCCAGTACATTGGCTATGTATGCACGTTGCTTGTTTCCTTCAATAAACATCATAAAATAAAATGAGGATTTGATGAGTAATCAGATTTGTGTCAGCTTGCACTTGGACAAGCATTCCATGTCTATCTGTACTCAGTAATGCCTCCTTTCTACTCCTTTTTTCTTTTCTTTTTTCTTAATGAACATAAATAAGTAAAAAGTAATGACAAACTTCTGCAGAAACCTTTGTGTTACAGGCTGTTCCCTCATTCTGCTTGTACTATACCCTTGAGTTTCTCCATAGGAGTCATGTCTGATTCTCTCATAGCTTACTGAGTCTTCGGAACCAAATCGGTGCTTTCTTAGTTATTTTCTTGCAGGCTGAAACCCCAGAGACTGTTTTTGGACCATTAGGGGTTTTCTTACCCTGCTGGCCTTGATCAGTAGTGAGTGGGGAAACATGGTTTTGAAATTAAATTGGACTCTTGGATTGTGTGCATTGCCAGTGCTTTAACCAGGTTTTCAGGAGCAACTTCTGCTCTCTTTCTTTGGTTCAGTTATAAAATACACCTTAGTTCTTTGCTCTATGCAGTATCAAAGTGTTGTTTTTTCTTTTTTTTTCTTTTTCATGTTGCTCATATGAATCTGCATGCTGAATGGGAGTGAATTTCAGTTCTGAAACTTTTGTTAGATACAGGGCCATGTTTTTCACTGGATGGCTGCTGATACTGGAGTTAGCAGTCTTGAAAAGCCCTATGAGAGGAATGTCAGAGTCTTGCATGTTTTTCTAAAAGCAAGAGGAATCTCACGGCTGATCGCACAAGTCCGTGTTTGTGTGAGTTGCTGAGAGAGTTCTGAAGGGGTTCTTTAAGAACTTCTTCCATCTCAGTACTTCTTAGGCAAGTAAAGGGTGCTGTAGGGAGAAGCAGAATGGCTGAGAGTTCCCTGCATCGGTGTGATGGGGAGATTTCGGTTGTCTAGAGTATGATAGGAAGGAAAAGTGAAAAATTCTTAATGATCCATAAACTGCTCTTCATGCCTGGAGTTGTCATTTGTTTCAGTTTTCTTTTGTCCCCCTTTTTCTTTGCATGGTGTAGCCTCCTGGCCCTTCAGTATTTATAGGTATGCTGTTCCCCTCTTCTTTCATCTTTGCCTTGTATCTATTTTGTAAAGTCCTGCTTTATCTGTGTTCCCCCTGATTTTTATTGGTGCCTTAGCTGTTGATTTTTTTTTTTCCTTTTAATCTCTTCTACCCCATAAGAGAAAAACAGCTCTCATATCTCTCTGTTTTATTTAGCAAGTCTTTATTTAAAAGAATTAATGCAGCAGCAGAATTATGTCAAGTGAGTAATGAACTAAACTTGTGCCTGACTGCACCTCTGCACAGGTCATCCGGAAGGGCTGGCTGACCATCAACAATATTGGCATCATGAAAGGAGGATCCAAGGAATACTGGTTCGTTCTAACTGCAGAAAGCTTGTCCTGGTATAAAGATGATGAGGTAAGGATTGAAGAACTTTGTTCTACTGTGGAAAAAACCTCCAGTATTTATTCAGTCCTATGATAATCATCTTAAAATATGAAATTGGCTTGTAGAGACTTGGGCTGAAAGAATGTTTTAAGGTATTACCTGTGTTCTTTAAATTGTCTGGTTCTGATTTAGGAGGATTGCTCTAAAATTTCTGTTGAGATGTTGGTAACTTAAATAGAAGATACTTGTGTGGAGATATTGTTGTTCACTTGGGTTCTTTTCCTTTTCTTCCTGTGATTTTCCCATATTGGTATTTAAAAAAAAAAAAGGCAAAAATATATTTTAAAAAGGCTGCTTTGGAATGTTGTGGTTATTGTTCTATGGCTGTCTGAACTGCTGTTGCACATTTACTGTAAGTTGATCATAACTTGTCTAGGTAAAGTTGTTTCTAAAAGTAACTACAGCAATTGATTTAATGCTCTCATACTCTGAGAGGATGAAAAGCCTGTCTGCAGATTCTGTAGGTATGGATTTTCAAATCTGATAAAACAACTTGGTAAGAAATGCCACTTGCACATCAGTAAATCTGTGGTGAGTAATAAGAGAACTGGAGAAAGCATTTCTATGATAAACAGGAAATCCAGGTTGCTCATTTTATTGAATATGTTTTTGGGTAGCTTTTTTGTTCTGTTTGTTTTGGTTTGGATTTTTTTTGCACAATGTTGGTAATGATGCTTGATCCAACACTCCAGCAGGCTTCTTGTTAATGAACTTTAAAATGGGATTATTAAGCGTACTATCTGCTTTACCATAAAGCCTTTGTGTTTTTTTTTTTTAAGGTTTGTGTTCATTTGCATAGAGAAATTGGGCTACATTAAAAACAAACAACCAAACAAACCCCTACAAACTGTGTTTTTCTGGGGGGTTATTTCCCAGTTAAATTTTTTTCAAGCAAATTTTTACTGATTTTTAGGGTGAACCAATTCATTGGATGGAAGAAGCAGAGGTAAAGACAGTGTTATAAATTACCTCTAAAGCATCACTCAATCTTTCAGTCTTAACTAATAAAACATTGTCTTACCCCAACAAAACAGGCAGCTGGTTGATGTGGGACTGTGCAAACTACTCATATTCTGTTCAAACTAACTCAGTGTTTTACTGCAGTAGAACCAGTGGGGAGAAGTCCTGTAGTGCATGCACATGACCCAGAGCTCTGCTGAGTCCTGTCAATACAGAATGTGGTACTTAGCACAGGGAGTTAAGTAATGCTCCTGATGGTGAAAACTCTGCTGGTCAGTAGTGTTTTTTCCTGAGTTAGTAGCCATTTTTTACTTTAACATCGAGGGATAAAATAGGTTAATCATGAAGATGTTGCCCCTTGACCCTTTATTTAAAGTTTAAAGGGATTCAGATATCTTTACTGTAACAGGAAAACGTGTGTCAACCAGTGGGGAGGAGCCAGGTGCTAAGCGTCAAGACAGGAAGTTCTGTTCTCAGATGACTGAAATAGTATTTGAAATAGTTAACTGCAATGACATAAAAGTGAATTAAAAAGAAGTGCAAAGATGCCCTTATGAATTTGAAAATCTGAAGCTGTCATTTTTTAATGATCTACCTTGAAGCTACTAGAAGCTGTTCTCTTAGCTTAAGTACCAGCAACTGTAATGAAAATAAGTGGTGAGATGAACACACTCTGCTATGCTCTGCCTCAGGCACTTGCAGGTGCATCTAAGATTTGTTGTGGCAGTTTGTGAGGCAGATTGGTGTTGCTCGTTTGAATCTGATCTTTTAGTGTGTAATATTAAAATCCCTGAAAATATTTATGAAATGTCTTCTGCCATGCAACTTTAAATTGCTTTGATAGTGTACTAGAGAGTGTCACCAGGGAATCTCAGAACAGTGTGTGGAGGGATTTGGCCGCTATCTGATTTCCACATGCATGTTTTATAATATCTCTTAATTGCCAAACGGTTGTGTTTTGAGAATCAAGAAAATACCAGTAGCTCATACAGGCCAATATGGGAGAACACTTAGGAATTTCTTGGAGTGGTAAGAGTGTTCCATGCTTTGCTGGTCTAAGAAATTCTTCCTTAAGTACTGATTTGCTGTATAATTTGATTATTCTGTCCTGGGAAAGAGTTCACAAAGTTATATTGGATTTTTGTTGTTGTTGTTGTTTGGGGGTGGGGGGTGGGGTGGGTGTTGTTTGGTGGTTTTGGGGTTTTATTTTGTTTTTTTTTAACTGGGTCTTTTGCAGTAGAACTTGAAATATTGGTAAGCTCTATTGGAGATACTTTCTGAAGACAGTAAAAGCCACGTCTTGACCATTTGGTTAATCAAAAGACCAGTGATTTGTTTAAGAAACAGAACTACTGGCTTCTGAAAATGGAAAAGCAAATACTCAATCTCCTGGCTGAATTCCAGTTTTTTATAATTACACTTTGTCTCCTTAAAATGTTCTCCTCGCTTTCAGCTTGCTTTGGTAGTTGTCACATCCTGTTCTCAGATGATTACTGAAATGGCTCCATGCTGTTGTATTTCCACCCTACTAAGATATGTAGTCTTCAGTGATGTGTGAAGTGATACTCGTGTTTATGTGTCTGGACTGTGCTTGGGCTCAGTACGGCTGTGCACGCCGTGGGGTCGCAGGGAGTTCAGATCCCTGTGCCTCCCGCTCGAGCTGGTCACTTCTGCAGTGTCTGCACAGTAGCAAGAGCGTCTCTATTGCAGCAGAGGAAGCTGCAGAAAATCGGGTCTCACCTTTGATCTCCTGCCACAGACAAGAGTGCTTTCCTCCTACACCTCTACACCTGCACAACAAAAGTCGTAGCACCTTTGTGTACCGGTGAGCTCTGGCAATGTACTTTACAAAGCCAGAGTGCTAGCTAGGAACGTTAGGGCTGTGTAGGCTGTGTACCCCCTCTAGTGTAAGTCGAGCCCATTTTCCATAGTCTGGAATTTACTCTGAGATGAAAACCACTCTCTGAACACAAGTGGTTGCATGCTAGTGCCATTAGAAGAGCGTAAATGATTTCCCTTATTTGTGAGCTGCAGCATATATAAGTGAAGGGTCCGCAGTGGAGTTTGTTTTGAAGCAGGTTACCTTGGTAAAAGAGTCAGAATCTATTGGGGGTTACCAGGATTACAAAAGAAATTATTTCTTTCTTTTTTTTTTTTTCTTCTTTTTTTTCTTTTTTTTTCTGTTGTTGCTGCTTAAAGAGACAATATTTTGTTCTGTGATGAGATGGGAATCAGTAAGTAAGAATGCTGTATTAGACTTGTAGTTAAGAAAATACCAAGTTGATGGTGGGTAAAGCATTGTTTACTATTATTATTAGTGGCATAAATACTAATCTGAATTAATTATTGATCATGCATTCAGTTGCTTGTGTTCGTAGGTTTGTTGTGTGACCAATACATGACTTTGTCCTTTTCCACTTGCTTAAAATCAAGCAAAGAAAATACTGTGCACCACTTTGAGGCTCTTGTGCACAATCAGCACATGCATTGTCCTCACAAATAAGAGTTTTTCTTTTGTAGAGCATTCTGTGTAATGCTAACTAAAGAAGTGTAAGGCATGCTTAGCAAAAACAAAGCTTAAATCTGAGCATTTTAGCTCTTGGTTGTTAACCTCTTTGGTAAGTAGCACACAAAGCTGTCAGCTTTTGTGCTGAGCTTCATTTGAGAGTCAGCATCCAATTTTGAAATTTGCAATCAGATCAAACAGGCTTTGGGAATGTGAGATGCCATGCTAGCTTGTGAATTCAAAAGCTCTTTATTGTAAATAAAATGATGCCATTTGTAATGTGGTGTAGCATTTTTACTACAGGGCATGGCCAGAGAATGCCATTTAAAAAAATTATCATTCTTTCTAAAGCATCCAGAGACTTCACTGGCATTATTGGTGTGCAAAGGATGCCAAGTTGGGCTCTAGGAGAAGAACTTCTGAAAATTTGAAATGTACATTTATTGGGGAAAATTCTCTTTAGTGTTTCTCTCCAAATGAAATATTTTTCCAAATGAAATATTTCTATTCTGTGTCAGTAGGCAATGAAGGTGTCGTCAGCATTTAGTGATAGGTGCAGTCTGTATCATAATGTCACACTTTATTCTCAAGTATTAAAAAAATAAATCTGTGGGGTTTGGGCGTGAGATATGAAAATAAGTGAGGGGATGGGAGAATGGAGAGGTGAGAAGTTACTCAAAGGTCTAATGTTGTGTCTGATTATAGAATTAATTTGGCACACAACCAGCTGCTTTGGGTTTCTGTGGCCAGAAGGAACGCTGTTGATTTTTATACCAATGAGAACCTAATAACGCGAGTTGCTTGACTTATGCTTGAGAAGTCCATGAGAGGACAAAACACACAATGGTGCCGCAAAGCTGCGTACAAATAAAACTGGCGTTAGTGAGTTAATGAGAACAACTAGGAAAAGAGTACTATAGGAAGCACAGTAAAAATTTCAGCAGTGGGTTTTATTGTCTTTTATAGGCAGTGTTGGTTTGACTCTAGGTGGGTTGCAGTACGCGGCTTGGTTACTGACCGGCCGTCTGAGATCCAGAGTGACTCTTGGCTGGAGCTGTTGGTGAAGATGCTCTGGTGTGTCAGAGCGGTTTCCCACTGGCAGCTGTCCCTCAGGCTGGGTTGTCATGCGACTGCCTGTCTGTGCCTGCTGTACAGGTGAGAGGATGTTCTGCACAGCAAGTGTAGACAGGCAGACACATGACAACTCCGTCCAGCCAGTCCCTTGGAGCCGTCACCGCTGGTGTGCAACAGTTTGTACCATTCCGGTTTGGGGGGGCTTTGAGAGGGGAACACACATAACAGAATTAAACTTTAAATCATTGGGAGCTGTAGAACAAGAAGAGAACTTGATTTTATTTGGAAAAGAAGCATTTAGTTACATCAGTTATCATTGTGCTGACACGTATCAGAGATGTGATTTCGACAGACTGGTCACACCGAGCATTTGGGAAAACAAAAAGGATTGAAACCATGGTTTATTTTATATGCAATTCATACAGGATTTTGCCTGCATACTGTACTCACACATGTTAGTCTAACCAGATGTTTCTACTCTTCTTGGAAGCACAGAAATAACTGGAGTTCAAGATAAAGGATATGTTTATACAGTACATATTTTCTAGGAGCAGATAAGTACAATAATCTTGCATGTTAGAAATAAAAATCTTTCTATATAAATGGAGGAAACCATGTGCACATTAACCCAGCTAAGGGGAACATGCTGAAAAGAAAACTGGGTCCATTTTATATCTTTTTTGATGGTATGCTTAAAGCTATGCACCTTCAGTGGTATTTCTTTAGTGCTTTGCTTTGCATGTTAGTGAAATTCAGCTTTCTCTCAAAATCTGTACTTTCTATGGGAACAAAATAACTTTGTCAAACTTCAGTAACAGTTCAGTTAAACAGACTATGCTATAGATCGAATGCTTGTAAATAATATCATTTCACATCACAAGATGTGCTGCTTTGCTAAACTTCTCTGTATATAAAACAGCGGCTGTGTTTCAATTTACCAGTGACATTTGCAACATCACTGAGCTGCTGTTTCAGAAGGTATGAAACATGCTGGATGCTTAAAAGCGGAAAAAAATAGTTGTAATACTCTTCCATGCAGATTAAATGATTCTGTTTTATAATGGCGTTCTGTAAATCACTGTTGCTCGCTAGTGCCTCCATAGGTAAGCACCAAAGTTGTGCATTCAAACCCTTCTCATGCGTAGCCAGTACAGAATAGCAGCAAAACACATTTCAGCCTGAAAACTGATTATAGAAGGGATGCATTTATTAAAAGGCTCAAGAGTGGGGATAGTGTTAAAGTTTTAAATTGGACTACTAATAAATCAATATGTAATTAGTCAAGCATTCTAGCAACAATCACTATTTTTATGTAAATAAAAAGATACATTTCAGCAACTATGCAGCTGAAGTGTACAAATTAATTTTATCAGTTATATGAAGGAAAATTTTCCTTGTATCTAACAAGATGGAATAAGATGTCTTACGAGAATGAGTGAAGCACAGAAGATGACTAGCTAATTCAGACATGAAAATAAAAATTAATTGCGAGACATTAAATATCTTTACATTGACTTTATAGTAGGCTTACTTCGATTTTTGTAGCTTTGAGGAAAATTTGAAATGCATGCTTTATGTTGACATGTCTTCCTACCCGCTTCACCATTTTAGAGAGAAGCAAAAGGGGCAAATCAGAGATACTTTAAAAACAAATATAAAGCACTGCTCATTTTATAAATGTCATCAATTTTAATGTCTACATTTAATCGTTAAAGACTTTTAATCTGTGAGAAAATCAGATCTCAGTTTTGATGTTCTGTATCCTTGAAATAGCAAAGACTTGTACGTAAAATCTATTGGCAACCTATGTGGCATAGAAGGGTTGGAACAACAAAAGCATGCATTTTAATTAGTAGGTTTTCTATTAACAACTGTCAGGGAAGTTATTCTGGGAGTAAAAGTTCTGAGTGGAAAGATCATGCGGTCTTTCTAGTAACTGTATACAAGGAGAACTCATCAAAGTATCAACAAAGAGTTTTAAATCTTGAACTGAGGCAAATTTATTTTGGCTACTACTAATCTTTGTTTGATTCTTATTTAAAACTGATATTCCATGACATTGCAGTTAATTTGCTGAAAGAGCTAAACCATTTTGGATGCTGCATCTGGCTGATTCATTGAGTCAGTAAAGGGCTTGAGAATGTTTCAGAGTACTCATAGCAACAAAAGAAAAAAATCTTGATTGCCAATAATATATTTACAGAAACTGGTATTAAAGATCTGACTTTAAATATTGTTATCTTCCAAATAGAGTTCAGAATTGTCTTCTCTCCAGCTGTGATCAGGACTTTTTGTTTAAGGGCGGGTTGTTATTTTTAGATACTCTTTTGCAGTGCAGCGTAAAATGCACTACTGAGGTACAGTAGCATTCAGGAAAGTTTCATTCTTAACTGTGGCATTTCCTGTCTCTTTTTTGTAGCTTTCAACCTGACCTTTAATATTTCGTTTAGATTTTGTTTGTTTGTTTTTCTTTTGTTAGTTACAGTCTAAGATGCAAAGTCTTTGCAAGTAAAAGTAAAATTATATTCTTGACCAAAGTATATCCTTTTAAAAAAAAAAAAAGCACGCTATATTTTAGGGGGTTTATTTTCCAATCTGTTTAACAGATTTTGCTTAAAATATTATAATAATTCAACATTCTATTTAGAAGTTTGGAATTTTTATGCAAGTATTTTGTTGTTTTGGATATTAATATTTCCCATATAGAATGGTACTTGGGTGGTCTGCAGAAATGTCTGTAGACACACGGTGATAGTACAGGAAGGAGGACAAGGAGCGTGGAGAGGGTAGCAGTGTCTTTTAGTCTTCTGAAAGCACAGATGTGTTAAATAACACTGGAAATAGTAATATAGAAGATAACATGCAATCTAATGACACAACAGAAAAAAGTCAAATTACTTTTTTTTTTTTTAAGTAACTAGTGTTTTTTTCCACATGTGGATCCTTCTTTGATCTATACTTGTTTCTGTAAAATTAAATTACTTTTCCTCACCCTTTACTTTTTGATTTAAACGTTAAAAGAATATACAGGAAAGGTTAGAAATAATTTTCTTCCTCGTTCTGATTTAATTTTGTTGGGTGTACTAAAAATTGTGCTTCTTAAAGTTAAAAGAAAATCCATTATATTGAAGCACTGTTCACACTGACATTAATTGGCTTTTTCTGTTTTCATGCATTCTATGCTAATATGAACTGTTCAATTAACTTCATACAGCAGGTTTAAGCATTGAGGTAGTCCTGGTTTTACAGAACTCTCTCACCATGATTTAGTATGCATTGGAACATTGCAAAAATAATATTTATTTCTTTGTGTTGTTGTTTTTGGTTTTTTGTTGTTGTTTTTTTACTCAGCTATCTTGTTTGCTGACATGCATATTTAAAACATCTTATTTTGTAACTATGGGGATCTTCTGTATGGTTATGATCAATTAGAACTTGTTTCAACTAAACCAGCTCTGTTTTAAGGACCGGAGAATCACTTAATTCACTTTGAAAATGTTTTGATTACAGAGCTGAAGCAGATATACTTCCTTATTCATTCCTAACAATACAGGCTTTCTTTCCCTATCTGTTGCTTTCATGCTGCATTTCCCCTTCGCCCCCCCCCTGCTGCCTCTTTTCCTAGCCCCATGCCAAGGGGGCCTCCTAGATCTCAGCCTTACAGTCTAAAAATGCAGCTTTGAAGAGTCATGGGTATATGGGAGGGGAATCACTTCCTAATTCCAGAAAAGTCATTTAAAGTAAAAATTAAGGCAAATAGGGGATTAGAGATAAGAGAAACACTGGTTCCATGTGTTTTCATTGTCTTTGCTTATTTAGCACAAGTTAACCCAAGCTATCTTCAACAGTATTTTCACTGAGAACTTCTTACAGCCTGGGTAACAACACTTCCTTTCTTAATTTCTAGATCAGAATTATAAAAATAGCTATGCAGGTAAGCACTGGTTAGAGGAAAAGATATTTGCAAACAATTGTCTTCCCCTTGAAATTATAACTGAGCAAGTTTCTAAACAGGATCTGAAAACACTTTTCTACTCCTTTAGAAAAAAAATCTAAGGCATAAAATTTCGGAGATTTGCTATGGCTAAGTCAGCAATCATGCTTAAAGAGAAATGTTAATGCTAGTTTGAATCTCATTCCATTCCTTTAATTTCTTCCTCTCTCTCCTCAGGTTTTCTGTTAATAACTGCATCTAACTGTGTGTTCTAACTCCATTTTTAAAGTAGAACAAGAATAAAAATTCCGTCTACTCATACTACAGTACTACTACTAGTTTAATCCTAAAGATAATCTTCCGTGAACTAGAGGAAGAGAGGATGAATAACCTGTAAGTGTATTTATATATTAAAAAAAGAATTCTATAAGTCAAAATATCTAAGTTTTGATGGGAGGCTAAAGGAAATACCAATGCTAGGTCTTGCTCCGTAGGGTTTTAAGACAGTCCATATAGGCACACTCATACGAATGCTATGCAGCCATCTCTCCACTGTAGGACTTCTATTGATTATAGAAGGAGCAATGAAGAAGCTAATAATAATATAAGTATTTTTCAAAAAGAAATGGTGCAGCTCTGAGACTGTCTGAAATATAACATGCATTCTACAAAACTGACTGGTTATAACAATAATGGCTGCATATTGATGCTAATTATTTTTCTAGTATGGCTATTGAAAGCCTTCTTGGCAATAATGAGCACCATATCGAGGGACTTTTTTCCCCTGCTTGCAGTAGTTTGTTACTAGTGTTAACTTTAGGGGAGCTGACTCTGGAGCTCGGCTGGTATCAAATTGCACTCCAGACTTTTTGTATTATTTTGTCCATGGGGATTTCGTTCAGCCTAAGGGTTGGTGTTTTTTTTTTTTTTTCCTTCTTCCCCCTACCAGGACAAC
The DNA here is from genome assembly GCA_013399055.1 of Ramphastos sulfuratus. NCBI lineage: Eukaryota > Metazoa > Chordata > Aves > Piciformes > Ramphastidae > Ramphastos > Ramphastos sulfuratus. The sequence continues at coordinate 38,833 of WBNM01021068.1, forward strand.
TGGAAAGTCACCAAAGCAAACTTCTGCATTCGTTTACAAATTCCATTTTTATCAGCGGGATTCAGGACAAAGTAACTTAGCATTTTGAACATTAGAAGAAATAGCAGCGATTCAAAGTATACATGAGAGCAGCAACAATCAGTCAGTGCTGATCACTTATATGCCGTGGCTAGCCAGGTATCATGATGGAAAACTGTTCTGTTTTATTTATTGCCTTTTTTTTTTTTTCCTTCTTTCCCCCCCCCCTCCCCATCCCCCTTCACATCCTGAACTTTCAGAGGTAATTTTTCCTGGCAATTAGACTTTGTATTCCATACGGCAGAAGCCTAGCATGGAATGATCATAGTTTCCCTATGGCTTCTCTCCCAGTTTTCCTTAGCACATACAGCATAGCTTACTTGCACAGAAGTTTCAGCTGCATATATAAAAGTCTAAGTACAGTTCTCCCCAAAGTGATATAATAATTTTACAATAATTTAAGATAATATTAATGCATTCTTTTATATTATTTTATTACCTTAAGAGAAAAGAATTTCTTAAAATTGATGTCTAGATCATACTTCAATGACAGGAGCTATTCAGAATGCATACTTCTAGCAAGCCTTTTCTGCATAAGAAAAATAAATGTACTCCTTAAATATTTATACTGATTGCTGCAAGTTTAAAAAAATAATTAAATTTACCTTGTTAGTTTGTGGGGGAAAAAACACCTTTATTTTAAATTTTAAAAAAAAAAGAAAAAGAAAATTAAAGAGAGATAACCAACTAACTCTACTCTTGTACACTTCTCTAGGTAGCATAGCTCTAGGCAATATACCTCTCATTTCTTGCATAGGCTTTAGTAAAACATCAGAGCTCCATCTTTCTTGCAGTGATGACTGGAGGAAGGGGGGAGGGGAGTCACCTAGGTTCGCCAGGTCATAGGCCAGGTGTTCTTCCAAAGTAGGCCTTACCAGAATGTCTTCCCCGCTTTATTCTGAAGTCCTCCTTTTTCACAGTGTCCCTTAGCGTTTCTTATTCCCTAGTGTGCAAAACCTGCGAAGAAAAATACTGTATATGAGATCTGAAAGGAGCAATGACTGTCTTCTCCTTGGCAAGAGCAACTTGCGTCCCCAATAGTCCATGCCGCCGCTTTCCCTTGCCCAGTCTAACCAATGTGCAGACTACTGTACAACAGCATTGTCCTGAACAGGTAGTCTGAACACTGGGGCGACGGAGCAGGATCTCCGGACGCGTCTATTTATTTATTTTAAATCCTCTTTTAGTCTCGGGGAAGAACTGCCTTCCTGCATCACGAGTTGTGCTCGGCTCTCCCTCACACTCTGCAGCACTCACTGAAACACACTGAAGTGCTGTGATTTCCAGTCTTGACGTGGCACATTTGCAGCAGACTGGGGATCTGGCAATGAATTTAGGACCAGGAAAAGGGGGAGGGCTGGGCCTGAGAGTCCATATATGGGATGATGTCACCCTGGGGAGGTTTGGGTATGCACTGTGCCGCTGGTGAGACCGCTAGAATTGCCTGCTCTCAGACATGGGTCTGTGTATAAAATGGTACCAGATGTTTTAGTGTAATGTTAAGCAGTCATTTCATCTTCAGGCCAGATTTTTTTCTTCAACTGGGCAGGAAGTGGGCCCCAGTATGGAAAAGCTGTAAAAAGTCAAGATGTACAGTTTCGCTGCAGCCAACGGAGAGCGAGTTAATGGAGACGCAGAATTTGCTGGTTTGTGAAGGCTGAAAACCTGAATTTATAAAAAGGATTCTGCTCGGGAAGCTATTGCAATAAGCCAGTGCTTATTTTCTTTCCTTTTAATGACTCTAGTTGTGCTTTTCTGTTTTGGCATTTCAGACTAAGAAAAGGGCAAATAGGTTCATTTTTTCTTGGAACTGTCAGCGGCATGCAGGCTGCCGAGACTTGAACAGTAATTAGAGTTACTTCCTGAAAGTGAAGCCCCCATGAAAAGTCTGGAGAAATGTTCTTTGTCATAGCCTCTACATGAGTAATTAGTTCCACATGTGGCCTTCCTATTTCCCTTCAGCTATTTTGGCTGGCTGGTTGAATACTTTGCTATAGCTCAAGACTTAAAGAAGCTTTAAAGTTTTCATTTCAAGCATCCACTGTGAAAATAGCTATTTCTGGTGTCATAATAAATTGCTTCTGGTAGATCAGTGCTATTAGGCCTGGCATTGTTTTTCACTGGTAACCCTGCTGGTCCCATTTTTCTTTTAATGGTGTTTGGTGGAATTATCCTGCTAAATTTTATCTTTGATGTTTACCAGATCTATTGAATTTTGCCAAGTATGACTTTACCGTAGGTTTTAAGATACTCTCCCCACAGGCAACTGCCCTTGTCCTCCTGTAGAGGTTTTTTTCTTTGTTACTCATGATGTGGAATCTAAGTGTTGTGCTTGACTTTTTTTTTTTTTTTTTTAAATCTCCTTTAGCCCATGGTCTAAACCGACAGCTAACATCCAGTTAGCTCTTCTGAAGTCAAACCTGGAGGTGGCTGTGCATACATCTAAGTGAAATTGCTGCCAGTAGCTGGTTTTTTTTTTTTCCCTGACCAGAAGTCTGAGGCAAATGGGAGTATATTCTGTAAGGCAGATCTCCACCAACTTCCTGGGCAGGAGTGTGTGTAAATCTGAATGTGTGCTGTGAGCTCTGGTGGCCTAAATAACTTCTATGCGATTTGGTTCTTCCTAGATGGTAGCAGATTCTGTGAGAGCCATAGTTCCTAGAGGCACATGCAGGGCAGGCTGCAGAACTATAGCTTCAGGGAGGATGAATGCAATAAAGTTGGACGCCAAAGAAGTTGGAGTCAGAGTCTCAGGCCAATGAAAAGGAAAAGTGACCTTCATGCTGCTTCGTGGTGGTGGTGGCAGGCCAAGTGCTGCACGTCTGTTTCAGATTGCGCATCCGATTCTACCATTTGGATTGCAGTAGGCTAGTATGTGTCCAAGAAGTGCTGGGGTTTCTTTTTTAATTGGCTAAGGCAGAGGTTTGAAGAAGCTTTCTTAGAAACAGCTGCACCATATCAGTGTGAGTTGGTGGGCAAGATCTTCTGGAGATAGCCCTATTGTAACAGAGAAAGTAGAACGCACCAGGAAAAACCAGGAGGGCTCTCAGTCCTGCACGTGTAGGAGCTGCCTTTATTATATTCCCACTTGGCACTTGCCTTGTGGAAGATGATGATGATTTTGGAAATATTGAGTAGAGTGAGTTGTTTTTTTTTGAGTGGGACCCTCAGTAGAGTTGGTCAAATTTTCTTCATAGAGGAACTATCAGAGATTAATTGCTGTGTGTGCCACCAAAAGAAAAAAAATTGTGTTGTGAAAACAAGATAATGTTTCAGGGGTCTTCTTTCCATACCAGTGGAAGGCAAGGTAGGCTGAATAAAAGAGGCAATATGTAAATGAGTCATGCCAGCTTAGGGCCTGAGGGAAGTGAAGTTTTCAGTCTTATGCAGCAGCAGCATTCGCAGAATCACCGAGGCTGGAAAAGACCTCCAAGATCATCAAGTCCAGCAATTCTGTAAATTGTTCCCAAGATGGTTAAACAGAACCAGAATATCTTACCACATTGTGGTCTGGAAAGTCATTCCCTGTAAGTTTCATCTCCTGGAAAAAGCAGATCTTTGGAGGAACAGAGTACAAGAATGGGGGTTTTAGGTTGTTCTGGGTGCCCAGGAAGATGCTAAAGCCTTGTTAGTGAGGACCTCCGATACAACGCAAAACTATTCAGACCTCTTGCGTACATTTTCTTTCTTTCCTCAGGGCTTCTTAGATAGTTACACTCATTTGTGTCAGACATTTAGATCCAATCCCTCCTTTTCCACTTGATCTTTGTTTGGAAAGGAATAGACCCAAAAAGCAGTCAATGTTTCCATTCCTTCTGATACCAAAGTCAGACTACACTTGAAGCATTTGAAATCGTCCACTAAATAGCTGCGTAGCTATACTGCAGGATTGAAAACTGCTTCTGATCGGCTTCTGAGGCTCTGATTTAGCTGTAGTTTCTTAAATGGTGGGTTGCTTTCATCATGGCAGTAATCTTGACTCAAAGAGTTGATAACAATAATAAGAGCTTATCGTAAGTGCCTTCCAAAGGTGGTGATAAGCTTTCATTTTTCATGAATTTATCATCATGCTGACATGTCTGCCATGCCTATGAACTTGGCCCAACAATTAAATTCTTTTCAATGAGCCCAAAACATTCTTTGATTTTTAACTTGGAGTAAACTAAGGTTTTTGTAAAGTCCACCTTCTTCATTAGTGCTTATTTGGAGGGTTACCATGAAGTAAGAAAATGGTTACATTTCTGCTGGATTGTTTTCTTTTCCTGACAGACAGCAGCATAGTGCCAGGCTATCCTTCATACTCCGTGTGATGGGCATTTTTTGAAATGGTCATGCGCTGCAGTGGCTAGCATGGGAGCTATAGGCTTCAGTGTTTGTAAAGCATTCGAGGCTGCTTTTAGAGTAGTGAAGAGCCTGAAGTGCTGCTAATGTGCTTTTTTGTTGTTACTGTAGAAAGCATCTGGTCAACTGTAAATTTTGTATGACTGTTTTTCAAAAGCTCTAGGTATGATCCAGAGAATTACAGAACAGTGAGTGGTATGTCTGCAGTTGATAAATGAGTTGAAGTAATATCAGACAATTGAACATAGTTATTTTTTAAATTCTGCAAGAGAAATTTGCCTGCCATCATTTGTTTTAGGTTTTTATGCAGACTCAGCAGTGAAGATTAACCCTTTTCAGCATTCAGTAAGCTAAGTTGCGATTTAAGAGGGTTAGTAACAGGTAGGCATAAGACATGAGGAACAGTACAGAGAGGCTGTCATTGCCATCGTAACAAAAAAACCCCAAAACAAAACCAAAAACAACAAACCAAAACTCAAACCATGGGAAACTACCTCCAGGGGCTGATTTTGAAGCTGTGTGAACAAAGTGAGCGGAGAATTAAATGCCACTGGGAGTAAACACATGCAAAGTAGTAGTCTCGCTTTGTAGAACCCCCCCTGAATTACACTGTGAAATTAAGTTCACTTTTCTCCAGAATGCTTGGAACATGGATACAAAAAAAGATGACGAGGATAATGTTGGGGGAGAAGAGGTGAGGGTGGAGGAAGCATCAACATGTTAGGTGAAAGTAACTACTTACTTGTTGCTTCTATGTTTTTTTTGCTTTTTGTTAATCAGTGTGTCTCACTGATGGTTAGGGAAGGTCTGATTCAGTCTTGCCAACCAGTTGTTCCTTGGTACTCTGACTCATGAAGTTTTATTTCAACAACAAACAAAGAAAACCAACAAATAAACCAGTTTGCACCTTGACAATTTTGTTCTGACTAATGCACATAGGAATGATCTGTGCTTTTAAGTAACTGTGCCTGTTGTTAGAAGGGCATGTTTTGGAAGTGTGCTGCTCGTTTTCAAGCTTGTACCATCATCCTCATCTATGGATGGTAATGTTATTTGTGGTATCTGAAAAAATTGTGATGCAGGCAGCAGTTGATCAATGCTCTCTGAAGACTTCTTTTGGTAGGTACCTCTGTATGAATGCTGTAATGGTTGCCGAGCCATATATGTGCGCAGCTTTCTGAGCAGTCTGGCTGTGGTGCTGCAGGTAATAATTTGCTCTTCTATGAATGACTTTAGGGCAACTCTGTATGTGCTGGATAATGTTCCAGCCTAATACCCCTTTGTTGTGAGTTCCTGTGAGTGAAGTATAATGGGCCGGTAAAAACTATAGCCATTCCAACTTCTTTCCATTCCCCTGTCTCTTTTTCACTTACCCTCTCTCTCCTTTCCCTCTTTATTAGACATGGACAATTTTGTATATTTACTCTTCCACCTGCTCTGCAGCCTTTCTGTCCTCAATCTTACTTTTCTGCTCTCTGCATGTGCTTTGCCTCACGCTTTGAAATTGTGGGAGAGAAATGATTTGTGTAGAAAGCAGAGCTGAAAAGGGTCAATCCAGCTGCATAACAGTGTTGAAATTCATAGCAAGTTTAGGAGCCCGTGTTTCTTACTACCTTTCTAGCCAGTGGTCAAAGCTGACCAGTATATAATTGGAAATTTTGGAAAATAACCAGAGTACCATAAAGCAGGAATTTTCATGCACGAATGACTTCTGTGCTCGCTGTATATTTTCCAGCTTAATTTTTTTTGCATGGACTCATGCATGTATTCGAACATCTGAACTGATTTTTGGATAATAAATTGGTTTTAAGGAGCCATGTGTGCTTAGCATGGTGGTAACAGGTGATTATAATGACTGGCAACATTTAGATTGTATGTAGATTATTTCATTCCTGCTAAAACAAATAGGTGCCTCGTTGGATTGTTGTGGCCTAATGGGAGGTATCCTCTCTGCCTGTCTAGTTTTTCTTCAGGAAAAGAACAGGATATGGAATAGCTTTGACATTTCCTTAGTCATTGCTTACTCATACACAACACACAATTAGTGGAGATGCAAAATTAGCTGAGCTAAGTTAATTTTCAGAGTGGTGGTAAAGAGCATGATATGCCCTGGATTAGCACTGTCTTCTTTCTTGACTGCTGTGCTCTCCTCAGACTTTGCTTTAGCCCCGAAGCACGTTAGTGTTAAGCTTTTAGACCCTTTATAAGACCCAGATGTGCACATGAACCAAGTGTTCTTTTTCCCCACTCAGACTTGAATGATTCAGTCAGGTTACCACATCACTGAAATTCATTGCTTCTCTCACAGAAGAGGTCACTTTTGCTATAAAGCAATTGTAGTATTCAGTAAAGCAAAATAAGTGAACAATAAAAGAGGATGAAGCATTTGAGTGAGTGTGGGGCTGTGTCGTTTACTGCTTAATCAAAGCAGAAATATAATGGATAAACTTGTGATTTTTTTTTTCTTTCTTTTTTTCACTCCTTTCTAGAAATAAAGTATTGAAAAATAGAACTGCCTGGGCAACCAAAAGACGTGTGCATGCTATAGAAGTTTCTAGTTTAAAATCCTGTGTCTTGTTGGGTTTAAACTGCTGGTTTTGTCTAATTAGAATTTGGTGGTTGATTTACCCCTCAAACATATTTTTATGAACATTCTTTCTTCTTTCCAACTGAGACACACAGTTTGTTGTTACTTTTGTGGGTTTTTTTTCTGGCAAAATGTTGTGTTGCAGCTATTTCTATGTTTCAGTAACATAATACACTCTGGGGGCAGATCTTGGGGATCTTTGACTCTAATGAATACCAGTCACGTGAGGGCAAATACTTGATTTATTGCTCGAGTATATTTTCAGTAGTAATGCCTGGAGAATTTTTTAGCTGAGGGGGAAGGGAGATCAAGAAAGAGAAGGATGCAGTTGAAAGAAATTAGTAGCAAAGTGATGTTAACTCTCACCTCTGTTCAAGCTTGTGGTTTGCAATGCAACATTGTGAATGATCCCAAAACATAAACATCCATCCTTTTCACATTTAAGAATAATCTCCAGGGAGTTGTGTTGTAGAAGCAGATCTTAAAATGCACACCAGTGATATTGCTCAGGGCCTCTAAAACTGAAAGCCATTTCTTCTAGTATTTATTGTCTTTGGCAGGAGTGTTATCCTCGCTTTATATTAACTGCTGCATGAAGTGTCCTCTTTGTCTTGCCAAAACTTCTGTTCATGATATAATTTTTTCATAGGTTGACTTGCTTTTGATAAAGACTTAACAATAACAAGCCTGGTTCTTGAATGTGAAACCGAGAGTTGCCTTCCTGAGGCTGAATATAGAAATCTGTCATCTGTGCTGTGTGGAGATGTGTGCTCTCAGAAGAGGTGACTGTCAAAGAGCCTCACTTTAATTGTACTGCTCCAGCTCCATGAAATGCTTTGAGTGTTCCCATGTAATAGAACCATTCATCCTCTTTTATGACTGAGTTCTAAATCACATTTCCAAAGATTAATAAGTTATGTCCAAGGAGTAGTTATGTAATATTTTGTCTGGCTTTTTCTGTTCTGAAGATTTAATCACCTACTTTTACTATCTGACTTGAATACGTAGGCATAAATATTTCAATTAGAATTTAACGGCCAGCATAAAAGCATTTTGATTGTTTAAAATTTTTTGAGGTGTCCTGTGAGATCTGATTTCCACAAAATTGTCATGTGAACCAATGCTCCCAGATTTAAATTTTTTAGGGAAGTTCCTTCTTGAAAATGTGTGAAACATAAGAGTTAACAAATAAACATAAATAAACATAATTTTTAAATTACAGTATCCCTGATATTGGGGGCTGGAGCACCTCTCCTATGGAGATGGAGGTGAGGCTGCTTATTCTGGAGAGAAGGCGGCTCTGAGGAGACCTTATCGTGGCCTTCCAGTGTCTGAAGGGGGCCTACAAGAAAGCTGGTGAGGAACTTCTCAGGGTGTCAGGTACTGACAGAACTAGGGGGGAGGGAGCAAGACTAAGAGTGGGGAGATTGATGCTGGATGTTAGGAAGAAGTTCTTCACCATGAGGGTGGCAAGACACTGGAACAGGTTGCCCAGGGAGGTGGTGGAAGCCTCATACCTGATGTTTTTAAGGCCAGGGTGGATCTGCTTCTGAGCAGCTGGATCTAGAGTGAGTGTCCCTGCCCATGGCAAGGGGGTTGGAGCAAGATCATACCTTCCAGCCCTGATGGTTCTATGATTCTATAGTTATAGTTGTTCTTTTTATCAGTGTCTCCTAGGAAGAGAGGTTTCCAAATGGCTCATTATCACTCTCCCATATATTCCAATTATAAAGAAGAATAATTTTTTTGTATGTCACCTGAGCCTCCATAGCCTAAAGTAAGATTGTGTCCTGGTTTCATGGCAGCACATGTTGATTGTGGCTAGTCAGTCAAGCAAGGCATGGTTTATCAGTTTAAAATCCTGATAAAGCTGAGGAGCTAATAGATTTTTTTTTCATGTAATTTACTTCATTTTATTACTTTTACAAATGAAGCTTTAGTGCTTTACCTTAGCCGTTGCTTTATGTGCAGTATAAGAAGGTGTGTGTTTATTGTGACTTCACTGATGTCATCTTAACACTTGAGAAAAGTGGTGTTCTAGAAACCTGCAAGCCATTGTGCCAGGCAGGTATTTCTAACTGTTGAACATCACTTCACTGTCTAAATTTACTGCAGCTACTAAGCAGTAGTTGAGGAAAACATGTTTTATTCAGGCGTTGTTATATTCATGGTAGAGTTTCCTTTTCTCAAGTTCCTAAGCATTTTCAAATGTTTGTCTAAGTCCTAGAGAACCTAAACTGGTTACTGAGGCTCTCTCCCATCCATCTCTGCAACTATGAAGAGCCTTTTATTGGTAAGCTGGTTCAGGTCCATTTCCTTCTGGATCTTCTTAATCACAGGGAATGCTTTAAAACTGTTAAAACAAACACCTCAGTTGATGGGTCTTGGCTCACACTCATCAGAAGTCTAAAAGTTCTTTCCCCTCTCCATTATGGTCTGAAATCATAACAGTAACTTAACCTTTGCAGTATAGAACTCAGGAATAGTGTTCCTTCTTTGAAGTCCCTTTTTCAGCTTCAGTATGGTTTTCTGCAGGATCTTTCATGACTCCTGTCTTTGAATTCATGTTCCTTGCTATGCTGATCTATACAGTATAATCTCTCACTGACAGTAACCTTCAGTACATATTGATCTCTTCCTTTCATGGAAGTCTCCACAGCTTTGTTCCAGGTCTTCCTGTTGCTGATGGAAAGACCGTTCCTTGGACGTAACAGAATTACCCCCTCTGCTGTCTGATGGAGTACTTCATCCTAAGAGCAGATACTTTATGGAACTGTTTTGTGTATGACACTTCCATCTCTTGAGGATCTGCTCTTGATTTAAAAGCAAACCTCTCAAAACCAGTAGCAAGCTTGCTGCCCACACCTCTCTGGGTGCCACTGTAATATGCTCTAACACCCAAGATCAACTCACCCATGTTGTTGCTGACACTTCATGTATGTGCAGTGATTTCCTTTGTTGATTTAGAGACTTGTATCTGATATGTGAATCTTAGTGCATTCAGAAGATTGCCTAGAGTTTTGGGATGAAGGAGACAGCTATGTTCTTCATTCCTTAACGGACCTTCTGGCATCTGACCTTCTGGCATCTTTTACTCCAGTTATGAGGTCCGCTTATTAAATGTGTCTTTGCTGAAAGCCTTACAAAAGCTTTTATGGTTGAACACTGAACCAAAACATTGGCTTCTGTTGGTAATTGTGTGGGGAATGCAGAAAAGGCAGAAGCAGCAGCAACGTTTTATAGCTATTAACTTTACTTAGACTATTATTCACAAATGATATGCATGTAGGGTGAGAGCCGAAAAAGCAGTTAAGTGGGCAAATTCAAGAGAGACCCAGGAACGTACAGATGCTTGAGACATAAAGATGCCTAAGCACACTCTGAAAATCTCAGCAACCAGACAGGTTTCACAAACCTGACTGAGCTGAGCATTTTTACTGCTGAAAAAGCTCACATAATTGGTGTCTGTATATTAAAAAACAGACTTCATATTACAATGTTAATTTGCAGTAGTTTTCTTCTCTAGGCTTTGTTCTGGAATATTTTCAATAAGACAACAAATTATAATTGTTGCTAGATGAGTTGGTCTTCTGTGTAACTCATCTAAGTTTAACCATTTCAGCTTTTTGTGACCTGTAGTATGTTTTATGTATATGTCAGGTGCTCACATGGAGGAAATTGCTATAAGACTTGATGGTGTTTTCCAGGCAGTCATTCACATTGCAGCCAAAGCACATTGTGCAAGTGTGGCTGTTTGTGTTCTATTCCAAACCCCAATCTTCGATGACCTTAGCAAATTAAGAGTATCAGACACCTGTATAATGTATTTGCATACAGAGGAAGAAAGGGTTTAGACTTTGTGCCTCATAGATCAGGCCTGGCTGAGAAAAACTATGGAGGAGATGCACTGAGTTATCCCACAGCTTCCCTTCACAGAATCACAGAAACTTTCAGACTGGAAAAGCCCCTCAGGACTACCAAGTCCAACCCATAACCCTACTCTCCAAGGTGCACCCTAAACCATATCCCCAAGCACCACATCCAAATGACTTTTAAACACATCCAGGGTTGGTGACTCAACCACCTCTCTGGGTAGCCCATTCCAATGCCTGACCACTCTTTTCCTGAAAAAAAATTTCCTAATATCTAATCTAAACCTATCCAGTCACAGCTTGAGGCCATTCCCTCTTGTTCTATCACTATCTACCTGTGAGAAGAGACCAGCAGCAACCTCCCTACGACCTCCTTTCAGATAGCTGTAGACAGTGATGAGTTCTCCCCTCAGCCTCCTCTTTTTCAACTTAAAGGTGGACCTGTATGTTTCTGGGAAGGCAGAGATTGCTGAATAAAGAAAATGTTTGAGAATAGATTTAGCAGTAAAAAAACAACAAACTGAAAAGAGTTGTCAAGGATCTGAAAATCCTCTGAAAGCAAATTTAGTTTGGGAAATTGGAAACTTGGAAGAAGATTGGAAGAAAAGTAATAGAGAACTGCAAGGGAATAATCATTGGAAAGGTTTGTTATGCCAGTTTGGCTTTGTTTGGAGGTGACTCTATTGTGAGGACTCTGCAATTAGAAGGTATCCGAAGGCTTGAATACTTGCTGCTTTTTTAGCAGCCTGATGTGGCTGGATTTCAGGATCAGCAGGTTGAACAGAGCTATAGACTTGTGTGGGGATGCCAGATCTATTAGTAAATTTGAGTGCACATCATGCTGTACAGATTGCCAGGTTAGCAAGTGCAACAATAAGTAGTTACATCTGTCATATATTCATATGTTTCACTTGGGTTTTTGTGTTTTGTTGTGGTGGTGGGTTTTTTGTTTTTTGGTTTGTTTTTTTGTTTGTTGGAGTTGTTTTTTTAGTTTTCTGCTGACTGCATCTTTCCCTAGGTAACATTTTTGTTGTTGTGATCCCCAAATCTAAGGAGATGTAGAATCAGCAAAGCTTCCTTTTCTTCTTTTAACACGTCAGAGAATTATCAATCCACGAGTCTCTGTCAAAATTAGGCCTTCATAACAGGTAACCTTTGCATTCCTGATTTTTGTGAACGGCATATAAATACACAGGTGGTGACCACCTTTTAAAATAGAGCTTATGTCTGTCAGACAGTATCTGCTCATCCCATGCTTGTGCACATTCTCTCAAAGGAAAAATGGTGCCCTGTCTGATTTTCTTAAGTTTTACTAAACTTAGTCTTAGCTTCTACCTTGTAACTATGCCAAACTCAAATGTCTTGTCTTTGCAAGGAGCAGTTATTCTGCTGTGCTAACCAATTAATGCATCTTGAGATCTCTTTTTTTTTTTCTTTTTCTTTTTTTTCTTTTTTTTTTTTTTTTTTTTTCTCCTCAGGCATGGCACATCTTTTCCTACTTGGATTTTACCACCTCACTTATGCCTCCCTTAAAGCAGATCTCTAAAGGGAGGGAAATCCAAACAATTGTTAACCCATGGTAACAACAAATGCTTCTGACTAAAAGCAGCTCATCATTCATTCTCTTCCATTGACATGTAAATCCCTTCTGACTGTCTATGGAAAGAAGGAGCTTGCTGCTTTGTAAACCTCCCTTGGTATCGATAGAAACATGGCACGCTTGCTTTCGTTTTTGTGTGTCACCAGGAACTGCTGAGAAAGAAGGAAAAAGAACAGTGTAGGCTGTGACGAATAGGAAGAAAAGATGCATATTATGTAAACAAAGTCAGAAGGAGCTTGGAAGTAATTGTTTGAATCAGCAAGGAAAGCTGAGAATATGGAGACTTCTTGGCAGAAGTAGTATTTATTGGCTGAGTTTAGTGCAGCATGGAGCATGTCAACTAGGTAAAAGTTGTTAGCACTGGAAAACTCTGTATGTTGTGAACAGGCATAAAATGCAACAAGCTGTGTGGCATGGACCAAACATAGTATGCCTGAAAATAGAAAAGCCTACAACAGGTTCACACAGACACAGGCAGCACCCTTTGAACATGCATATTTTAAACGTAATGATTTATTATCTAGCTCCAGTGGTACTTTTTGGGAGTGATTTACCCTAACGAGATAGAGTACAGACGCATTGCAGCATTTTTGTCTACAGAGTTGTCTCCTAACTCCTGTGCTGACAAGATTCTGAAAGTAGACTTCAGATCTGAATTTGTGGGAGGGATTTCTTCATTGACTGTCTATGAAACATTGCATGAGGGAAAATAGAAGCCATATGCAATTCACTACACAGATCTGTTTTTCATTTAAATCTTTTCCTGTATTAGCTTCTCTCTCTTCTACTAGCAGAAAATATAACCGCTTCATGAATAGCATGAAGCTTGAAATAAAAGGCAGTGTGAATTTTGGTAGGTCTTTTTGTTGTTCTTTTTTAACTGAATTAAAAATATATTTGATCAGTAGTCTAACTTACCACAGGATTCTACAAAAGGAGAACAATTTGTATATAGTACGCTGGGTACATCTATTGTGTTAAGTCTTAGTGGGCTGAACTGATATGGTATCAACAGAACTGCAAGGCTGCTGAGTTCATAGAGCTGTACCTTTCCAGTAGTGGCACCACAACGTACAAGTTTTGATGAGCTTTGCATGCAGAACTAAAATATGTACTATTCTCTAATACTCTTTAAAAAAAAACAAAAAAACTCCTTGATCTAGTGTGGAGTTGTGGAAAATTTCACCACGTCTGAAAATAGTCCAGTAGTCTCAGGGTTTGGATTTTATTTTTTTTTCCTGGTTTTGAACAGAAGTTCAGTTTTTAAAAGTTCACTGAGACTCTTTTAGCAGCGAAGTGGTCTCTTGGTTTTTTGCACAGAGCCTGGGAAAAGAAGCGCCTCAGGACAAATAAAATAGGATACAACACTTAAAAAAAAAAAAAAAAAGGCTGAGCTTTTTAATGTATTGGGTATGTTATACTTTAAGATCAGTCTGTGAATGAAGGACTTAGCTGGCTTGAAAGGAAAGTCGCGAAGATCATCTGCCTCTTGGACTTTTTGGAAGCTGTACAAAATGGAGCTCCTCAGTGATAATTGCCAGGTGCTCAGCAGTCGGTGTGCGCGCATGGTAGAGTTCTCATTTGTCCAGTGATTTCAAGCCGTGCTATCCAGCAGTGTAAACAGCATGGTAAGGAATCTCTTTCATTTGGTCAGGGTAGTAGTGAAGATGAAGCAAAGAGATGGATCCCCAGATCCAGTTTTCTTAGATTTTCAAGGATAACGTTGTCTGAATCTGCTTGCAAAATAACACTACCATAAAGGAACACTGCACGCATTTGGAAATGTTTCTGCACCTCCCATTTGCTGCACAGAGGAAGACTGAAGCACCAATTTCAGCTGCTAGATGTTTTTAAAGAGACTTTCAGTACTTTTAGTGTAAGATTGTTAAAATAGCTTCTAAGCACTAGGAATGCACAGCTCAAATGACACTACACATTTTATACAGTGAAAAACTGCATAAAGAGGCACTAAAACTCACAAAAGTAATTAGAGGGACTTTTAGAAAGCCTCAGCAGATTGCATGCTGGTGACGCTGCTGTCATGCAGTTGGTTGAAATCTGGCTTGATTTAATTACCAGCAAAGACCTGGAGGCACCCAAGGACATAGCCAAAAAGCAAGTCAGAGACACTGTTGAATGTTTCTGCTGTTTTGTTAGTGTCGCACAGCTCAAACATTCTCTCAGAGTATTTGAACTCTGAGCAGGAAAAAAAAGGGAAATGTGATTCAATGGAATGTAATTCTGAATTCCTGCTTTTTAAAAAACATTAATTGCAGGAGAAAAATGTTTCTACTTCATTCTTTTATAAAAGGTTGTTAGTAAGAAATACCTAATTCCTACATTTGCCTATTTTTCCCCTGTGTGTGTGTGTATATATATTTTTAATTTTTTTTTTTAAATGCACTGAGATTTCTGCCCTGTGAGAGTAGGTACAGTATAGTATGGGGTTGGTGTAGCCACAGTCTCATAGAAAACCATGCATGGTGTGTGGGGGAATATTTTCATTTGTGTAGTAGTAAAGAGCTGAGTGGACAGGAGATGGAATTATTGCATCTTAGTGACTTTTAGACAAAGCATATAAGATCTTATTTTGATTACCATGTAATAATTTGCAAACATTTAGCTCCTCAAAAAGCCCTAATTAAAGAACTCTAACAGAATTATGTTAATTCTTATAAAAGATGCTTGCTTGGGTTATCTCATTCCCATTCAATGATCTCTGCTTGTGTCTTTAAGTTGTAAGCACTTCAAAATATTGACTGTCTCTGAATGCATCCAAATCTCAGCGCAGAAGATGTGAATCTAAGTTACTGAATTCAGATCCCACTGTAACAAAAAATTGCTACCAATAATATTAGGTTTTGGCTTGTGCTTTGTTTCACAAAATCTCTTTGTTTTTTTTTGATGTTTTCTTTTGGGCTCCTTAATTTTGGAGGGATGGCAAATATTTTGTTTTTCACACTGGATAAATCACAGTGCTGCCTTTGGTCTGAATTTTTCCAGTTAGCTAGAGAGAAACACGTTTTTCAGTGGAAAATTTAGCTGTTTGAATTATCTGAAATTTTATATACATACTTTCTACCTGTTGAGAAATATTTGTGGTGTTCTTTCAGCTTTCATTCACAATTCAATCCCTTGTTTTGAAACTTCATATTTTGGATACTCTGACGTATTGACGGACTGTTGCCTTGACTAGGAAAAACAATCATGTCCATTAAAAAAAAACAAACCAAAACCAAACAAAAACCCAACAACAAACCAACACATTCTTGGTGGTGACCTTCCCTTTTTCACTTTGAAGATTCACCAGGCATTTAATTATGTAAAGTCAATACACTGCTATTTTGGAAGCCTCATTTATGTTTATGTGCATTCAGTTCCAGAGCTCTTGGTGTTTTGTTCCTTCAGAGAAAGGCTTATAGAAAATTTCCTGTGAAAGACTGCAAGCTTGTATAAATCTTCATGTAATGTGACTCTTTATTTTCACAACTACAGTTTGTCTGCTTATTACACCATTTCCATTCCTAAGAACTGCACATCCCTTGCAATTGGAATGGCATCATAATGTAGGAGTTGAAACAAACATTGGACTTGCTCAGCTATAGGAGACAGAGAAATGTACAAAGGTAGTATTTAATTACTTGAAAAGGAGTGACCGTAATAGACTGTCAGGTGTCACTGGTTACATAGCCTGCTCAGAAACTACAATGCCACTGTCCTCCCAACAAACACATCATCCCTGCAAGTCAACTTGTTCTTAAAGCAAACTGGAGAAGTCAATGAAGAAGTCAGCTCTTACTGCAGGTGGTACTCCAAAGGGAGTAGCCCTATGTCAGGTCTGCATAAGCCTCTTCTCCTAAGGCTGAGCCAATGCAAGATCTAGTTTGGATAATTTTGGCTTTTTCACAAGTTGCTAATTTTCATTATGGTATACACTTGAGAATTTAAAGACACAATGATTCCTTTCACAGAAGATGATGCAGAAAAAGCATTATCTTGGGAAAGACGGAAGGAGGCTTCATAATTCACCAATGTTGAAATATTTAGAAGTATTAAATGTGTTTATTGATGATAAGATGTTGGGAATGAGCAGTATGATTGGAGTGAAAATTGAATCAAGATTTGTGCCTTCGCCTGTGTCACCTACTTGTGTGACCTTGAGCAAATTCTTTCTGCTTTGGTTTCCCTTTTCTGTAAAGTCTTCAGAAGAAGTCTGTTACAGTGCAACACAAAATGCTCAGCTGGGGCTGTAGTAGAACAGTAACAAAATGAGGTAGTAGGGACTGTTTGAAGTTACGCAAGATACACTACCTAAGTATGCAATGGGAGATGGGTTGCGTATACACTTATGTTCTCTAGGCTCTAAGGCTGGATTTCTGTCTCAAAATCTTGTGGTGTCCCCTTTATGGTAGCTCTTAGAAGTCCTTTGAACGGCTAAAGGGAGTAATAAGTCTCTTTACACTATATATTGCCTCAGTCTTAGGAGAATAGATTTACAGAAAGATGTTTGGATACAGCTTGTTTCTAGAATATAATGTCAGTGATTCTAGATCTTTCCATCTGTAAAATTTGTCTAGGACTAATTCAGACTTCATTGAATTAGGTTCAGTTTGAAACTTCAGTGGAGTCTTGTCATGTGGCCTGTAGACCATATTTTTGAATCTGTCTTTTTGAAAACATGTTGCCTGTGACACTTCTCAGACAGTCCATTGAACTGATTCTACCAAGCTAACTTTGTTCCACTCACTGAACCAGAGAGGTGTTTCCTTGCCCAGGAGGTGAGGAATAGTTTCCTTCAGTTCTTGGTAGTTCTTTCCCTTCTAGCTATCTTTATCATACTACCATCATCATTTATTAATCTCTTACTTCAGGGACCTTCAAGTCCTTCCGTGTTTTGTTTTTTTTTTTTTTTTCCCCCTCTTCTGTTGTCTTATCTGCAAGCCACAATCTCCTGAGAACTGCCATCAGAAAATGTAATACTGCAATTCTTTCTGCACCCAGTGCCTTTACTCCCCAGAACCAATTTAGTCCCACATAACCATTTCTGTACTCTTCTGCTTCATGTCAGGTATATGTCAGTCATATCAGAAAGTTTAGTGGTATTAGTTATGCTTTAGTTATGCTTCACCAGTATTTTGCCAAAACTTCCTTGCCTGTAACATTACTCCAGTTCACAAGGATGACCATGCCAAATACTATTTCTTTAAAACCCTTCTGTTCTTTCCACAGATACCTCAGCAATATGTGTAATGGGGTTAGCAGTTCATTCACTGTGCCTAAAAACAAAAACCACAACTGGAAGTAATTGTTCAAGGATAAATAAGTACTAATATGCCAAATAGGTGTGGATATTTTTCTCAGGTGAGATTGGGTTACCAATAGATTGTTTTCATTAAGAAATAACTGATCTAAACAAAGACTATTTCTCTCAGGGCTTCGATTTATGTGGTGACTCAAGTCACTCAAATGTGATGGACTTGAGTGTTCTGCTGGGGACCTGTTTTTTATTTCTCCTTTTATTTTTTTCTCTTGTTCTGTTGGTTTACACACGGTCATAAAGAAGAAAAGCTGTTAGTTTGTGGCCAGCCTGTCATAATCTCAGGCCTTGCTATACCACATGTGGTTGAGTTTGGAGAGGAGAACCTGTGGAAATCATTCCTGACTTACTCACCTACTTGCAGCTGCAGTCTCATCTCCCACAGAATTTCTTTTTACACAGATGTTACATTTATTATCACTACCTATTTTAGTTTCAGCATTTTAGAATAATTAATAAAAATGTCTGCTAGAGGCCAAAAAATGCATGGGAAATTCCTTTTAAATAGGATACGTGCATATAATTAAAGAAAAACATTCTCTAGAGCCAGGAAGTCAGAAATGAGGCCTTACGTTATGGTATCGATGGTAACATCAGGGAGAGCTATTAAACATATGCCCAATTTATAGTGTTCTATGAAGAATCAGATATTTTACACCATGCTCCACTCCTTCACAGAATGTTAGGGGCTGGAAGGGACCTTGAAAGTGCTTTTCAGTCCAACCCTCCTGCCAGAGCAGGACCACCTATACCAGATCATACAGGAACGCATCCAGGTGGGTCTTGAATACCTCCAGAGAGGGAGACTCCAGAACCCCCCTGGGCAGCCTGTTCCAGTGTCCTGTCACCCTCACAGTGAAAAAAATTCCTCCTTGTGTCTCCATGGAACTTCCTATGCCTCAACTTCTACCCTTTGCCCCTTGTCCTGTCATTGGGCATCACTGAGAAGAGCCTGGCTGTTTATGAAGATGTTGGTGATTCATTTTCTTGATGTAACTCTGCTAATATCTATGACTTTTGTTCTCTTTTATTGTGTATTTGAACATGCCTCTCTGACCAAGTCTATATTAGAAACAAAACCCATGGTCTGTTGTGAAACTAATTTCTCTGTATTTACCCCATGTGGACTATCTTTCCCAAGATAATTTTGTGACTTAATTTGCAGTGATAGTGATAGACCTGATATGAGGTCAAAAGAAGTAAGGATCCTAAGAGGAGGTGACTGAAATTGTTCGTGTGTCTCATTAGAGTAAATGTTATTGAATTAGTCTCATCTTGTGGTTAGCTTCCACGTTATTATTTCTGTGGGCCTTGGGATACATTTGTGAAGGAAGGGAGGGTGGTGTCTGTGTTCTGTCTAAACCAACAGAAAAGATGCTGACAAAATACTATCAGGTGGAAGGAGATTGGAGAACTGGGCACAAAAGCATCTTTTTTGCTCCTTTTCCTTTACTGTACTGACATAGGAAACTGAAGGAGCAGACTTCATTGTGGAGACTCTCTCGCGTGGAAGAGGTGGCATTGCAAGTCTTAGTTATATGGTGTTAGGCCATAAGGAGCCTAAATAATACTAGCAGCCTCACAGAAATCTTCATGTGACCCTTTCAATGATAAAAATTCAACTTGTTGATAGCAACTAAGTTCCCCAAGGGTTTGTGGCACAAATGCAGGTGTTAGACCCTGAAAGTATTCAAAGATCACAGCAGGTGTGCTTGAAGACCTTGTTAGCTGATTAAGAACTGAAGATGTTGATATTAATCCTTCAGCCTTGGCTAGGTGGCTGCTTAGTAATGAACAATGCTAGTTCTGTCCTAATGTTATGTGGAAATACAGATCATCAAAACTCACACTTTGTGTCTATTGTACCTGAAGATGTTTACCTTGAACTGGTTTGAGCATGTGAAGGTCATTGCATGAACACTTAAGAAGCTTTTTCTTTATTTTCATTACTTGCTCTTCAAACTGGTTTGCTAATGTTCCGAACAATATTTATTTTGAATCAAAGGTGTTGCGTGTGTGTGTGTGTAAAAATCCTGCTTTCCTGTTCTGTAATAATCTCTTAGAAATCTTTGAAAATGAATTACTTTCTTTGTACTTTTCAGCATAGGGGTTACACACAGAGGTCATTGCTAAAACACAGTTGTGTGTATTAGCAGCAATCTGTACTTGCTTCCATACTACTTTTGTGATAAAATCACATTTAACCTGCAAATGCTGCATTTTGACCAACCGTAAGCCAGATTATAAAAATTCCTGAATGTAGTATTAGAGACCTGCTTACCTGCTTGCAATAGAAATGAGAACCTCAGTTTACCTGAAACATTTAGTCTGCCTAGTGAAAAACATGGAATTGCTGAGGGATATTGCCTTCAGAACTCTGCCCCAGCATCTTCCCAGTGTCAAAAGGAAAATTTAAGAATTTCTGCAAGTGCTGATTAGCATGGAAAGCAACTAGAGGAAAAGATGGATGTTCAGGGAAATATCACACCTCTGCTTGTATTCTTCTCAGTGATGACTTAATTATTTGTGATCTGAATTCTCATATTACTGCTTTCTTCTGCTTACTGACATAGTTAGGAGAGTAAAATAGAAAGAGTGGTTTTCAAAGTTCTGTGGAATGAGCAGAATTTAGGTGAGTACCTGAAATTGTAAGATGCGTATGACCTGTGGAGATGTGGCAGAGATTCCCAGCTGAGTTGGCAGGATTTTCCTCTGTGAGCTGTCAAAGCAGAATTAATGAGACCTGGTAATATGGGACCATTCAGTGTAAGTTTTATGGTTGGTTTTCAAAATGGAGCCTCAGTTTACTGACCAGTGTTTTGAGCTGCCTAGGAAATCTGCTTGGGGTAAAAGTATCTTATCTGCATTAATCCATTGCCACCTGCTGAGCCAGCAACTGCAATTATTCACTGTGTCTTGAGCCAGCTGATACCCTGATAGTCTAATTTAGGTATAAAAACTACTGCTTTTGAAGCCATGTTTTTGGAAATATGTAAGAAGTATTTTCTGGTTTGTATTTTCAAGTTGTATTGGTTAAATGTTGTGCCCTCTCCTGCAACTAAGAACTTCTTTACTAATTCATCACCACTTTCTCCAGTAGCTTTAAAGGCAAACCAGGGCTTATTTTATGCATTTCTGGTTTTGGGTGTGGGTTTTTTGGTTGGTTGGTTGGGTTTTTGGTGGTGGTTTTTTTGTTGTGTGGGGTTTTTTTTTTTGTGTGTGTGTTTTTGTTGTTTTTTGTTTGTTTTGGGTTTTTTTGTGAGACTGCAATTAAAATGTTATTTGCTATAGGTTGCCTTTCAGGCCCCCACCCCCATGCTTCTTAATTGTTCACTTGGAGCTTAGAGAACATAGTTCATTGTTAGGAAGAAAGAGAATAATTCAGACAGCTTGGTCAATCAGTATGCAGCTTGTTTTAATTTTTACACTGCCTCTATTGTGTGGAAAATATGATTTGCGTGATAGTGCAGCTATGAAACGAAAATGTGAGAATGTTTCATCCATAAAATAAGAGAGTTTCAGACGTGGACTGTGTACTTTTGAATGATAGTGTAATGTAAATTGTTGCAGCGTTCTTTAGGTGTGTGCCGCGTAACTATCACAACCGAAAAATCGACATGAAAGGAACATTGTTTGCAGAGTCAAGCACTCAGAAGCTAGGAAATAGTGGATTTATGGTTGTTTGTGCAAATGTCAGTCTCCACTCTTGTGTGTGCTTTCGGCATGAGAAAGCATGCATATGGTGTGTCTGAAGGAGGCAGGAGTCCTGGAGAAAAGCAGTGCACGATCACGTAATCAGATACTTAATCACAATGCATACACATACGGAGTGGAATGAAGGTTGTGTGTGCAGCCATAAATCTGACATTCTCTGACTTTCAGGTACTTGATGTTGAAAGAATTTAATTTAAGTTGCAGCATGTGTTTGTTTTAGGTATGATTTCCTAAGTCTGTAAGAAAAAGGCTGAAGTACTTCATGCAACTGTTAAGGTTGGATGCAACTCTAAGGATGGAAGTTCAGGGTGAGGGGCTAAACTTCACATCTGGTTCAATTCTACAGTAACGCAGCGTGAGCCAGTTTAGAGTGGAGCAGCACAGTGCAGAGGACATCAGTTATGCTTGCCCCAGTAATTAACCACTGCAACTGTAACCGCTCTGTAACCTGCCTTTTGGACCTTCAGCATTGCAATGGAGGGGCCTTAGGGGTTAGTAGTGGTGGCTGGCAGAGAGGATTGTCTCTTTGCAGTGGCAATTAATTGCCAGATTCAGGTATCGTGGGCATGAGGGGTGCCAAACTCAATCTACTTGCGTACTGGGTGAAAAGAAGTGGAGCAGAATTTTGTGGGTTGAGGAGAGGAAAAAAGATCCTGCCTTGAGGAGGTGTTTTGTTTTCCCACTATTATCAAGAGCCTACTACAAACTGCGAAGATTTGAAAGCTCTTTAAATATATATCCACAAGATGGATTCATAGTGGGAAATGTGAGGCAGTTAAAATATTTTAGATTACTATCATCTGCTAAATTGCAGACGGTGTACCTACATTGACTATCTTAGAGTGCATTAAGGTTTTTTGGAAAAGACTAAGTGGTTGTAAGAAGGCTTCACTTCAATTTGTCTTCAGTAAATAGCTCATCAAACCTGGTGGATAATTGCTCAATAGTGTAGCAGCCATCTTGCACAAAGCAAGCCAACCCAAAACAACCTATAGCTGTCCAACTGTTCCTGCCAGCAGCTAACTGCTTTTGGAAAAGCTTTGTAAACCAGGCACAGTTCAGCTCCCTTGTCATCCTGTCTTGACAGCTACATCACAACACAGAGAACTACCTTGTGCTCTTGGAGTGCAAGTAGGGATCTGTGCATCCAGCGCTGTATTTGGGTCAGAAAGCTTGCAGTTGAGTGAGTGGATTCTTGGCCTTTGACCCCTTGCTTTTTAATACATCACCTCAGCTCTGTTGCTCTCATGTGGAACTGCACTGATCAGAAGTGTAATGTGAAACTGATTTTGCAAAACAATAAATTGCAGAGAGCTTGAGGAAACAGGTGGCTTTGGTTAGTAAACGGCACATAAAATACAAAACATCAGTAAATGGAAGTCTTGGCCCCAGGAGGGGAGAAGTGGTGTTTTAGCCCCCTTGCTTTCCCCATTCTGGTGATTGGTTTAAGCTCGCTTGCCTTCGGCCCCAAAGGGGGCTGTTCTAGCAGCCTAGAATAGCCAGAGACTGCAGAAGCCCAGTCACAACCTTCCTGTCTGCATTTGCTGAGGGTTGTAAATAGCAAGTTACAAGAGCAAGAAACCCAAGCTTCACATGGGACTACCTCAGATCCGGGGATTTCCCAGGATGCCAGATTTGCCAGCTCTGTGCACCCTGTTAGTGGCCAGTAGCATAATCTGCTACGTTATCTGGACTCCTTTGAGCTTTTACAGTGCTTTTCTTCCTTGGGTTGGCATATAATTTGCAAAGACAAATGAAATAACCAAAAAAAAAAAAAAATCCCAAACCAACCATAAAAACTCTGGGAAAAAAAACTAAAAATAAAAAATTCCTTCATGTGCAATTTACACTAAATAACTTTCTGTAAACTCCAACTAACTGTGGTGAGAAAATGTAGATGATATTTAATTAATCTTACCAATTTGCTGCATGTGGTAAGGATGATCCCTACTGTACCAAAGATGTATGAATGTAAATTGTGTTTTCTGAACTAGAGCTCTCTTTAATGTTGACTTCTAGCTGTGTTGCAGCTAAACCCCTGCCCAGATCCCAAGACTGCAGAGGCTCACACACAATTAATCTCACAAATTTATGAATGCCAGAGCATGGAGCAAAATGAAAACAACTGGAGGAATGTATAAGGAGAATAATTGGACTGTATCCAGATGTGCATGTGTAAAACATCACCAATTGACTCCTCCCCTATATCCTGTCTGAAGAAAGGAATTTTTTTCAAAAATAAGCTGGGGTTATTTGAAAGAAGTTGTAGTGTTTGAATGAAATCTAATAGGCAGGATTACTGGTAATTAGGTACATTCTTGAGGGTTTTTTGGTTTCGTTTTGCTTTTTTTTCCCCCCAACTCTCTTAGTATTATTTAATTTAACAGATGCATTGCCAGATCTGGTGTTAGAGCTGGAGATTTCACTACACGTATTTGAGCTGCAAGAGAGAAGAAGAGTCACGAGGGTTTTATGAGTGTGTGTGTGTGTTGTGCATGAGGGTTTTGTGTGTGTGTGTGTGTTGTGCAATCTAAATTTTATGATTAGCCACGGTCACTTATCAGTTGTCTCTGAGGATATTTTAGTAGTGAAGGCTGGTTGAGAGGCAGAGGGACACTTGAAATATATATAGAGACTTCACTAAGCTGGAATAAAACAGCAACCTCAACAAAGGAATGGCCGGTCCTCGTGTTGTATTTGCAGGTTGGAATAGAAATGGAGGTAACAAACATTCTCTTACACAGATATTGCTACATGGCTGTCTTTCAATGGCAGAGGACTATCTCAATGTATGCAGTTAGGGCCAGTGCTTTTCTTCTCAGCCACAACTGTATACGTTCTGACAGATATACAATTACAGAGGGGAAGGGAAGAGAAGAAACGGGGAAGAGAAGAAGAAAAGTCTAGACTGGGAAAGTCAGCTTTTGCTTTACTACTTTGTTGGGTTTTTTTTTTTCCTGAAGAAGATAAATCCATCATTCCCCTTGTTATTTTGATGCACTTTTTATATTCTTCCTCTTTCATAAATAGCATTGCCCACCTTTAAGTATTTGTGTGCTTTCTCAGCACAACCTTTCCTAGACATTTTGCAACACTTATTTTTCTCCCCAAATGAAAATAGCAGAAACCTTGGCTGAGTTTCATAAAACACCCTCACAGGCTTGCTCTACTGTCTTATGTTTACTTTGGTTCTATACCCAAATAAGTTGAGAAAAAAGAAATAAATAGTACTGAATCTTCTTAAAAGCTGCAATTGATACTTACTGTGGGGAAGACTCGTAATGTTCTGGTTCTTTTTCTAGTCCTTGCTCACACAGCAGTGTCCCTGAAGCCAAGGACATGAAAATAAAAAATTCTTTGGGGTTTGGACCACGAGGCTTTAGCCACCTCCCTCCACAAAAGCCTTTATCACAGAAACACTCTGTGCCGATTTCTTTTCACAAAATCTTGGTTTGAATGTCAACTTTTCTTTTAGCTCTGCTTAAAATGGAGTTGGAAAAATACTATAATTTGGCTTCTGCTGAAGAGATGACTTAGAAATTTCAGCTTTCTGTGCCTCAAGTAGTTTGGATTATTTTTTTTCCCTTCCCCTCCCCCTCTAATGGAAAAGGACATACTAAACTGTCCAGGCAGACTCATGTATTTGCCAGAGATGTAATATTCTTGCACTTAAGCTGAATGAGCACAGAGGCACAATACTGTTTTTACACTAAGTATAAACTTGCCAGGCACGAATCTGATTTAACAGAATACGGTTTTGAATTTTATGTCACAATGTTTCCACTAGAACAGAGTGAAAGGTATTTTTGAGAAATAGAGATAGTCCCTGGATAAAGACCTCCAGAAGTTCATCTGAAAATGCTTAGTAGTTGCAAAGACTCTTAAAAAATAGTAAAAATTAATTAATTCAGGATTGCTGCAGCTTGTTGCATTGATTTGCTGAAGTTGCAGCAGCTGCCGAGGTGAGATCGAGTTGCCTTGGCAACAGCACATATTGTATAACAGTACCACACCACCATCAAACCGGTGAGGTGAGAAGCAGTTTAAAAGCCTTACTAAATTTTTATGATACGTCTGCTATGTTTGCAACCTTGTGGTTGGCTGAGTTTACCCAGCTTAGCCTTCTTGGAGCCTAGAAAGCTCAGCTGCTGAGTACTGTTCGGGGAAGAAAGGGGAGGGAAAAAAAAAATCACTGATTTGTGTTCTTTGGGGTTGTTTTTTTGTTGTTTGGGGTTTTTTCCCCCAAATGCTGAAGCTGTCTCTATATAACTGTTCCTATTAATTACACTCATGCTTACAATGCAGAGTGACTGCTGTATGGAAATGCATTTTTCTGTCCTATTTATACCTTTGTACAAGCAAGAGTAACTTTTTCCCCCCCACCACTGTTTTTTGTAATGAAAGCAGGAGATATTTAGGTAAATCTATTAAAACTTGGCAAAGAAAGTCCCTAAACATGAAATTAACTTTGGTTTATGGCTGCATTGCAGAATTGGGCAAAATCCCTAAAGCATTCAAGCGGTGAGGTCTCTGTCTTTAGTGACAACACCTAGGTACTGTGCTTTCTTTCCAGTTTGCTTGCTTTCCAATAATTTGGGCTTCCCACAGCTGTTCAATTTAATAGAATATGTAATCACCTCCAACCACATTACTCACAAGGGATATCTGTTTGCATGCCCCACCCTGTGTAACATACATTCAATGAGAGAACTCAGAATCTGTTACTCTAAAAGATCTTTAAGGCTCTATTAATCATTTATTTACTAACAAGTGTGTGTCTTGGTGGAGCAATTGGCCACATAAACTTTTCACCAACCTTAACCGTTATTTCACTACTTTTTTGTTGTTAATTTTGACAAAGATTCAGAGCACCTTGAGTCTTTTCTTGGTGATTTTAGTTAGAAACCAGGCAAAAAACCAGCGGCTAAGCGATTTCATACTTCTAAAATGAGATTTGAATACAGAATGAAAAACCAGGATCAAACTCTTGGTATAAACCTTGAAAGCAGCAAAAAAAAGCAAATGTTGTGAAAACTCTGCAAATCACAACCACCTGGTTAGAGTAGTGAGCCCCACATAACTTAAAGAAGAACTGACTCAGATGCAATGTCCAAAAAACAAACTTACAAGATGCTGCCCAAAGCACTAGTTAATAATTATTACATACAGCTTGGAGCTGGCCCAGATTCTGCAGTGCTATTGGATCCTCTCGTGGGTTCATGCATACCACAGTGGTTATTGAATGCTTTTCCAAGGTCCATTGTATGCTCTTCCCCGTGGGATTTTGTGCCTCTAGTGTTGAGCTATAGAACTCTTCAACAAAGCTGTGTCAGCAGCAGGTATGGTGGCATTTCTGCAGGGGTCTCACAGCCTGTGCAAGTTCAGTTGATTTTAAGTGTCACACACAGATCTGAATAAATTTTTTGTTTGTTTTGGTGTCTGGGACGTGATCTAGCTTCAGAATATTTTGCAAAAGTGATTTGAGTTGATAGAGTCACTTGCTGCTGCTATTCTTTAGAATCAGAGCGTGTTCAAAAGACATTTCTCTAGCTCATGTGTGTTTCTGGGGGCTGCCTTGCACATTCAATGTCCTGGTGAGCAAAGAGAGGCTGAAGATGTGTCCTTGGGCACAGTTTAATCAACTGTCATATTTAGAGCAAGGGCAAGCTGGATTGTGCCTGCTGCTCATTGAGAGCTGTTCTGGAACTGAAAGCACTGTCATCTCACCTGTACAGGTAGCTGTGCAGATAATCTTATTAAAAGTCAGAGCTCACTAACCTGGGTGCAGCTTCTTGGAAACAAGTCTGTCCTGCTTCTGGACCTGGCTCAGTATCTTTGTTCAGTGTCACCCTGTGCAGGATGATACCACACTGACAATAATCAGTCTGGAAGGGCTTCCTGCATTTCCTTCTGCATGTCCTTAACACAGGTGATGTTCTATTCAGTGTTCTTGCATTGGTCAGTTTAGCAAAGGATATTTGATGTTTGGGAATTTTGAAGACTAGGAAGAAATAAGTAACAGCAACGAGGGAGAAATCTTTACTTAGTCTAGACTTTAAAGCCTGTTGAACTATTATATAGCTCAAGCATTAGCAAAGGTAGTTTTGTTATGTAGTTGGACAGCTTGACATTCCATACTTAAATTAAGTGAGGCTGCATGGAGGCAAGTCTTAAAACACAGTTATCAGTTTGTAAATAATCCTTATTTTTTCCTAACATGATATGATATTGCAGCCTTTGAAGTAGGGTCTGGCTGCAACCTGAGAGGAAAGAGCATGTTACTGGAAAACTGCCAGATGACCACTAAACTTTTAGTCAATGTGAGAGGAATTGTTAGCCCTTGGAGCAATAAGTATTTTGCCAGTGCTAGTTCAAAATATTCTCTAGAGGCTCTCACAATGATGGTAATGGCTCTGTTGCTAGTCTTGAGTTTAGCAGTTGATTGACCACATCTGCATTACTCAGACCTGCCTAATGCCTTCTGCTCCTGTTGCATCTTGGACCCACACATTTGAATGTATATTTTTATCAGGAGTTAGGATATGACTGAGTTCTACTGAGCTATTTCACTTGATTAACCACAAGTACCAGGACCTAATAACTATAACATTTTTTGGCTGAAACATTCTGTTAGATGCTTATTTTAGTTGCTTGGGTGACTGAGTTAGCCTATTATCCAGTAGTTTTTAAAAAACAACTTGACTTTGGGAAGATATTTTCTGTTAACCAAGGGAACCATGTGATTGCCTTGGCAGCCAGAATACAACATACATAGCAGAGCAAAAAACTATTAGGACAGGGATCATAAAACTGATTAGTACATCCAACTGTTGTTACCAAGGTTTCTGTGTTCTGTACAGGAGAAGATTTATGTGTTTGTTGGGTGGTTTGGTTTTTTTTTTTTTTTTGTTTTTTTTTCCTCTGCAGTTTTGAAGCCAATTTTAACCTGGGCAGTAGAGAAAAGATGTTGCTATTTTTGAATTGTTGATAACCATCTATTGGGTAATTGTACGGTAGATGCACTCCTTAGTTGCTCTTTTCCATTCGTTCAGGGTTTATAGACTCTTTTAATGCATGGCTCTGTGGATGGTG
>WBNM01021070.1:3122-14684 GCA_013399055.1 Ramphastos sulfuratus
GGGGGGTGTGGGTAACTCCCAAACCTACATCAACCTCCTACTAGAACAGGTCGCTCAAGGCCTCATCCAACCTGGCCTTGAACACCTCCAGGGAGGGAGCAGCCACAACCTCCCTGGGCAACCTGTTCCAGTGACTTACCACCCTCACTGGAAAAACTTCATAACAAATAGTTTAAATTTCTCTCCTTCCAGTTTAAACCCATTACCCTTTGTCCTGTCTTTACAAGACCTTGTAAATAGTCCCTCCCCAGCCCTCCTGTAGGCCCCCTTCAGATACTGGAAAGTCACTCCAAGGTCTCCTCAAAGCCTTCTCTTCTCCAGGCTGCAGACCCCCAACTCTCGTAGCCTGTATTCATAGCAGAGCTGCTCCAGCCCTTTGAGCATCTTAGTGGCCCTAGTTTCTTTTCATGCAGCGTTTTGTTTAACATTCCATCCCCTTGCATTTTTTTTAAAAATCATTTCTCTTTTCCCTGTGCTCATAAACAATTTTCTCACTGTCTTCTCATAAGATCCTCTCTCCTATGAACAGGTTGTTCTTCCTATCATATTTGCAGTTGAGGGGCATACATCTATCAATTCCCAAGCAAGACACTTGAGGACTGATTTTCATTTACAGAAGGGCTCCTTTTATCCTGTTCTGATAAGCGAAAAAGGACAGGTGTTTCTAGCCGTTTAAAGGTAAGGAGATGTTATTGGCGGTAAGATGCAGGTTCTTGGCTAAAATGGAATGGAACCTATTAGATTATTTTCACCACAGTGTTGTGCAGTGGCCTCAATCAGAGGCTGTGGTAACATTCACACAGGTGATGAATACCTTTTACAAGAATATCATCTTGTAATTGGCCTCTGATGAATGGATGTTTGCCTGCACTGCAGCCCAGGGAAGTAAGGTAAAAACACATACCCACTCAGCTCCAGTTAAAGCTGAGAATGAATTACAAATACCATTTGATAGAACAAATGGGCACTGAGGACATGGGAAAGAAATATCACAGCATGAGGAGAACAGTATTTTGAGACTGTCTTCAAATATGAACATTACCTGACAAATTTAGTGGCTTTTTATGATGAAGTCACAGCCACAGTGGACAAGGGAAGGGCAACTGATGTCATCTACCTGCACTTGAGTAAGGCATTTGACTCTGTCCCACATGACATCCTGGTCACCAAGCTGGAAAAACATGGACTTGATGAGTGGACTACTCACTGGATAAGGAATTGGCTGGATGGTTGCACGCAGAGAGTGGTGATCAAGGGCACAATGTCCACTTGGAGACCAGTGCCAAGTGGCATCCCTCAGGGGTCAGTGCTGGCACCAGTGCTGTTTAACATCTTTGTCAGTGACATGGACAGAGGAATCAGTGCACCCTGAGCAAGTTTGCAGATGACACCAAGCTGTGTGGCACAGTCGACTTGCTAGAGGGCAGGGATCCATNGGAGACCTTGTAGTAGCCTTCCAGTATCTGAAGGGGGCCTACAGGAAGGCTGGGGAGGGACTATTTACAAGGTCTTGCAATGACAGGACAAGGGGCAATGGTTTAAAACTGACAGAGGGAAGATTTAGACTGGATGTTAAGAGGAAGTTCTTTGCAGTGAGGGTGGTGAGGCACTGGAACAGGTTGCCCAGGGAGGTTGTGGCTGCTCCCTCCCTGGAGGTGTTCAAGGTCAATTTGGACGAGGCCTTGAGTAACCTGTACTAGTGGGAGGTTCCCTGCCTATGGCAGGGGGGTGGAACTAGATGATCCTTGAGGTCCCTTCCAACCTTACCATTCTATGGTTCTGATTACATTCTAAATTTAGTCAAAAAACAAAATAAAACAAAACAAAAAATCCCCACACTCCATAAGTTGTGCATATTAGCCAAACAATGCTTTTATAATTATTTAAGAAAAAAAAAAATCTGATTAGACTGTTGATGTTTAGGGGGATTCATGAATTAAATATTCTTTTTAATAATGGCAATATTTCAAGAAAGGCAAGGAAAACATCAGCAGGAATCAATATGATTGTAAGACACTGAATTAGAAACATAAAGACATCCACTGAAAGAATAACTAACACTTGCTAATTTGTCTTTAATTAGTGCTGCTGAGATATCATTTTGCTCTGGCATTGATGTCTTGCAGTCATGTTTAAATGAGGCTTTGACAAAAATCTTATGCAGAGATTAAAAAAAAACCCCAAAACCTCATTCAATAAACCACTGCAGTAAAAGATCACCTCTTCTGTCAATTTCGGAAGGCTGTGTAGGTCCATTTGTGAAAATATCACAGCACCTGAAGGCTTCCAGTGCATTATCCCCATAATATCTTTAAAAGTCAAAAAGCACTGTAATTTCCACTCCATGGGTGAAGACAGAGAGGTGAAAACAGGACTCATGGCCAGCTAATCTCTCCCTTACATGTAATGAGATACAGCAAAGGCAGATTGTCAGTACTGAGAATTAAAAAAGAGCTGACTAGAGTGAACATCAGATGTAAAACAAACACACTTAGTGCAAGTGAAGAGATCTAGAGAATTTTCTGTGGGAACAAAATCAGAAATTGAGGTGATGAATTCAAACACCCTTGAAGCACCCATACAACATCCACTTTCAGGACAACAAAAGGTATTTTTAAATGTCTAATGCATTGAGTGGGGTTATCGGTTGGACCTGATGATCCTGGGGGTCTTTTCATAGAATCATAGAATCATAGAATTGTAGAATCATAGAATCATAGAATCAGTCAGGGTTGGAAGGGACCACAAGGATCATCTAGTTCCAACTCCCCTGCCATGGGCAGGGACACCTCACACTCGACCAGGCTGTCTAGAGCCTCATCCAGCCTGGCCTTAAACACCTCCAGGGATGGGGCTGCCACCACCTCCCTGGGCAACCCATTCCAGTCTCTCACCACTCTCATGGTGAAGAACTTCCTCCTCACATCCGGTCTGAATATTTTCCAATCTGAATGTTTCTGTAATTCTGTGAGAATTAAATTCAGAGCAAAGAACATGTAGTGGAAGGCCAAAATAGGCCAAATTAGGCCTAACTATATCCTGACTTGTCCAGACATGTCTGTCTGCTCTCCCTCCTTCTTCTGATGGGGGAAGCAACCATGGGAAAGAAGGGCAAAAGGCCTAGCACAACCATGTCTATTCAAAGTTGTTTACAGGGTACCCGCACATGTTTATTCCCTTGTTTGTGTTCTGCCCTAAAAGATAAAAGTAAGACCTGACTTCACCTTATATGATTAAGCTTGGCAAAGTGCCATTCTGATTGGCTAATCTGTGGCCAAAGAACCATTAGACTCAGGCTGTATTGATAAAAAGAGCTGAGCAGGTAAAGACAACGTGCCGCTGCCATTGCTTCTGGCAGCGCTCTGCCTCGCTGATGTTGCATCCTGCTATGTTCTGCAATAGTCTTCATGTTGCGTAATAACAAGCCCTGATGCTTTGGATTTGTCTACCTGGAAACCTGCTGTGTCTTGAGTTTGCCAGGAATAGGCCTTAGATGCCTTCATACAATAGGCTTGCTTAGCCAGCAGTGACATCATGCTAAGACTGCACATCTGCAGGACTTCTGCCTGCACCTCTGCAAACTTCTGTGCAAAGTCTGGAGCCAAGAGGAACCAGGATCAGGTCAGAGATCATCTGCTTCTCTCCCAGTACCCTTGTTAAGAGTCTGGGAAGATCAGAAATCTTAATGACTATCAAGACACCAAGAGAACTCACTGCAAGTGTTTGGGTACTGTCTGATACTATTTTGTGAACAAATATTCAAAACCTGTTTCTAAGAAATTCAGCAGCTAGATTCTATTGTGCCTTCTGCCAAGCAGAGAAAGGAGCGTCTCGAGTGCCCTAGGAGGCAAGCAATATATCTGAAACTAAGAACCTCTTTCCAGTTTTAAGTTTAATGTTTGTATTTGCTAGCTATTTCTTAAAGTGTTCCAGTTTTCCCTGTTCCCCGTGTGTATAAATATCCAAACCGTGTGTTTTGAACATTGCAAGTAAGTTTTCTGTCGAGATTTAATGTTAATAAACAATTATCACAGTTATTAACAATCTTCTCCTGGATATCAAAATTAATATTGATTATTAATTTTGCATCATTCATAACAGTCATAAGGAAGACCTGCCTTTTGCTACATGTATAAAAAGGTTCCAAATATCAGACATATTGAAGGTTTGGGGTAAAGTATTTCTTTGCCAGGTGGGTCTTATCTAGAGAGTTCCCATCAATTTTAATGGAAATCCTGTGCCTGAATGCACTAGGACTTTGGGAAAATATTGTCCTGATTTTTTGCCTGGTGTTAAACTGGCCATTCTTGATTGCAGTGGAAAAACAAAACAGAACAAAACAAAAACAAACAAACATAAAAGAACAAACTATTGTAACCTGAAGTCCTCAAGCTGATATGAAGATCTCATATATCGTTCTTCTCCATGTGTCGTGGTTTAAAGCAGGACAGACTGTTCTTTTACCTCTTCCAACAGGGGCAAAAGAAAACTGCTCCCACACAGGATTGGAGAATTGGGAAATTTAAATGGAAAGGCAATTCATATACCACAATGCTACGGTGGTATAGTGCAAGGCATAGCAAAGCATATAAAATACAAAGAAATCCATAGTCTGGGCTTAACACAGAAGCTCATTAAGACAAAGCTTCACACAAAACCCCAAATCCTAGGCCCAAATGCCCTGCTGTGCACCATATCTCTCTATCCCCATATCTCTCTACCCCCATACCAAAACCATTATGGTGGAGCACAAAATTCAGCTTGGCAACTCCAGGCCCTAGTTAAGCAACTTCAGGCTTAATTGGCAGCATCATCAAGGCCAAACAGGCCTGTGCTGGTTTGAGGCTAATCTTACTGGAATGTTTTACTGAGAGAAATTAAATCCTTAGCTGTGAGAAGAAAGGAAAACAACCTATATCACTCATTCTTCTACTGAGAAACAGACTGAGAGAGCTGGGGTTGTTTAGCCTGGAAAAGAGGAGGCTCAGGGGTGACCTCATTGCTGTCTACAACTACCTGAAAGGAGGTTGTAGCCAGGTGGGGTTGGTCTCTTTTCCCAGGCAACCGGCAGCAGAACGAGTGGACACAGTCTCAAGTTGTGCCTGGGGAGGTCTAGGCTGGATATGAGAAGGAAGTTCTTCTCAGAGAGAGGCATTGGAATGGGCTGCCCAGGGAGGTGGTGGAGTTGCTGTCCCTGGAGGTGTTGAAGAAAAGCTTGGATGGGGCATTTAGTGTCATGGTCTAGTTGATTGGGTAGGGCTGGGTTATAGGCTGGACTGAATGATCTTGGAGGTCTCTTCCAACCTGGTTGATTCTATGATTCTATGATAGTCAAAATATAGATCAGACACTTCTCACACACTTCTCAGTTAGTTCTCAGTTGTTCTGCTCCTTCACTCTGGCAGTCTGTGGTTGCTTCTGTCTAAATTTTAATCCAACCTAACGCTTTATTTCCTCTAACCTCCTTGTCATCTTTTTGACATCTCACCTCAGATCTCTCCAGATTTATCATGTGAGATATACAGGGATTGATCTGGTTATTTCTAAAGGGAGGGGGAAAAAGGGGGAAAGGAGCGGGGGGAGGTTTGGGTCAGGATCCTCTTGGCAGTCTGACTGTTTTGGAGGGATTTTTTGTTTCTGTGTTACTTTTTAACTTGTATATAATTATATATTGTGTATATGCAATATATAATTATGTGTGCTTTTAAATTGTGCTAAGCTATAAATATAGCTTCATCCCAGCCATCCGAGTCTAGTCTGGGTGATTTCATTGTGCGTGGAGGGCAGGTAACTCCCAAACCATCACACAGGCCTTACTTCCTCTGCAGGAGATAAGAGCCTGGATGTCAGAGAGAGAAATGGGAGAAGGGAAGAAAATTGATTCCGCAACCAATTTTATAGGGATGCAGGATTTATGGGAAGAAATAGCAAGAATACACTTTCTGGTACACCTCCTGGACCTTTCTAGCTTCTGCATGTCTGTAACTCTGTCGTATTCTTAAAGGCACATAGACTCAAGCGGCCACACTGTGACATTTTTCCTGCTCCCACCCCTCACATTTTTTAATATATCTGTTCTATATCTGAGGTAACTAGTGGACTTGTAAAATAATAAGAATGAGAAATTTGATACTACCTTGAGTGACTGGGGTTTTTTTTGTTTTTTGGGTTTTTTTTTTTTTTATGAAATGGGAGCAGATTTGTTAGTGCAATTTGAGATTTATATTGTGTTTATTCATCTATTTGCTTCTGTCTCTGGTTGGGAGTAACCTTACAGTCCTTGGCACTTAGACTTAGTTCACTTGTTAAGAAGGCTGATAAAGATGTTACAGTAGGATTTATTATGCACTTTTTCAGATTTATTTCTTTAGATAATTTGGTGGATGCTTCATGTGCTGGATAATAATATGAAAGGACACCATGCTTGTAAAATTGAATGGAGTCTTTATCACTAGAAAAGTTTACAGAGACATTGCAGCCACAGTTGGCAAGTTCACCCTATATAATCTTACTGACTTCACAACAGCTTTTCCTAACTGTGCTCTTAGCTCTTTCCTCCACAGTGACCACTCACTATTTCTTCCTGTTCCTTAGTGACAAGAGATACCACTGCCTACCTCAGTGTCCAAGGTAAAGAGCGATGTGGACTAGTAACAAATAGTAATTGAGAAACAAGGTAATTAAAGGTAAAAGGCCACAGGGAGTCAATTACAGATCTCTCTCATACAGCACAAATCAAAAACAAGACAGGTCAGCAACAGTATTAAAAATTAGATGCTGTAGTGGCACTCCTTTCAGCTGAACTTACTCCTTCCCCTGCTTCCTTCAGGCCCTCTGTCCTTCTGCTTCCCGAGGGCAGCTGAAGCTGAAGGCAGAACAGCTGTGTCTGCCAACTGCCTGCTGGCATAGTGACAGTAAAAAGGTAAGAGGATTATATCCAGCAAGTGGAAATTCATCTTACTCTGCTCACATGGGAACTTCAGAAGATCATGGGCATCCACCGTCTCCTCCTTGTCATCTCAACAGTGCATATCAAAGCCAGGAATGCCAATAGAAGTGTATCAGGGTCAGCACCACAGCTGAGAAAAGTCTGGCATATCTCAGAAGTACATTTAGGGAAAAAAGAGTGAATGACAGTGGTACAGGATGAATGCTGCTCTCCAGATACCAAGTGAAACCAGCAATGCAGAGTCAACCCAGTTGATTTTTACCCACCTGACAGTTTCACAAAGAGTAAGAGTATAGGTAAGGGACTCCCCTTATGGGCTGCTGGCAGTATGTTCTTGCTATTCAGTATATTCACATCTGAATGACCACATAACAAAGTGATCCCAATGCTGAGAGCCACCACACTGTGGGGGAGATTGTCCCGGCACCATGGCTTGAGCCCTGCCCAGATCCCTGAAGCTTTCTTCCAACACTATTCATTTGGTAGTACAAAGGAGAACAAACATTGCTAAATGACTAGGAGCTGCCATCCACACAGTGTTTGTTGCTAAACGTATTGCTGAAGGCTTTGGAGAAAGCCTCAGTAAGCTTCAAAATGCAGTTTGCTTCTTCTCTTAGAGGAATTTAGTGCAGTGTCAAATCTTAACCCAGATTTGAATGATCAAGCAGTGTCCATGGGAGCAATCTTAGCACCATGGCACAGCACATATGGTGGGCTTTTCAACAGACCTCAGGCTAGCAGTGAGATCAAACATCTTGGAGTCCAGTGAGGCTCTGACAGCAGACTTTTAGGCAACTGTGGTGTATTGGACTATAGAATCATAGAATCACAGAATGATTTAGGTTGGAATGAACCTCAAAGATCACCCAGTTCCAACTCCCCACCATAGGCAAGGACACCTTGCACTAGAACAGGTTACTCAAGGCCTCATCCAACCTGGCCTTGAACACCTCCAAGGAAGGAGCATCCACAACCTCCCTGGGCAACATGTAACAGTGTCTCACCACCCTCACTGGAAAGAACTCCCTCCTAACATCTAGTTTAAATCTCCCCTCTGCCAGTTTAAACCCATTGCCCCTTGTCCTGACATTACAAGATCTTGTAAATACTCTCTCCCCAGACCTCCTGTAGGCACCCTTCAAATACTGGAAGGCTACTATAAGGTCTCCTCAAAGCCTTCTCTTCTCCAGGCTGAAGATCCTCAACTCTTGTAGCCTGTCCTCATAGCAGAGCTGCTGCAGCCCTCTGAGCATCTTCGTGGCCTCCTCTGGACTTGCTCCAACACTTCCATGTCCTTCTGGTGTTGAGGGCTCCAGAACTGCACACAGTACTCCACGGGGGGTCTTACAAGAGCAGATCAAAGGGGCATAATCCCCGCCCTTGCCCTGCTGGCCATGTTGCTCTTGCTGCAGCCCAGGACTCGATTGGCTGTCTGGGCTGCATGCACACACTGCAGGCTCATGTTGAGCTTTTCCTCACCTCAGACCACCAGGGTCTTTTCCTCAAGGCTGCTCTCAGTCATTGACCACCCAGCCTGGTGTTGTGCTTCGGATTGTGCCTACCCAGCTGCAAGACCTTACACCTGGCCTTGTTGAATTTCAAGGGGTTGGCCTGCACTCACCTTTCCAGCCCGTCCAGATCCCTCAGTAAAATTGTAACCCAAATCTAACCTTTCCATATACAAGCATGGCCTGGGTTTTTCTGTGATGTCTAGTTCACCTCAGTAAGCACTTAAGAGAGCTTAAGATGTACTTTTAATGATTGGAGAACATAGATGGAAGAGGTATGTGCTTAACAGAGACTATACAATACCTACTGAAAGAGTGCATACATTCACAGTGCATACTAGTGTTGGAAAGACCCCACTGATGTGCCCAGATACCACCTGCCCCTGCTGGGTTCTCCTTTTTGGAAGGGAGCAGATGGCATGTTGCCTCCAGCAAGAAGGTCTGGGCTCACTGGAGAGACCTGCTAGGAGAGGCCCTGAGGACCCACAGCTCCCAAAAATAGTCTATGTGAAGGAAACTTGCATGTTAAGTGGTTGGAGGAGGGACTGTGGTCTGCAGAGAAAATCTACAGTGACTGTGAAGGAGAAGGTGACCTCTTAGATTAGTCCTACCTGCTGGGCTATTTGCCTTCTGCCCAAAATGATAGAGGGTCAGGTGAAGTCAGAATGATCTGACTTACCTCTGAACAAATCAAAAGATGTGCAGAAGCACAAAGCTGCCTAAAGTCAGCGCATTTCAGAGTACCCAGAAAACTTCCCTGTCTACCATTCTATGATTCTCCATTCACAGTTCTCTTCTAGCTGTTTGGTTGCTGTAGCATGCCAACACTGTTGCTGAAGCATTACAGTATTCCTCCAACCTGCACACCCCAACCTCTCCTCCTGCCTCACTGACCTTCCAGCGTTGTTTCATTACAGCAGTTATCGTCACAGCTAGCATGGAGCTACTGCTGCTGTGCACAGCACCAGTGCTTGGCAGGACATAGATTTGCACTGTTCTCATCAGGGTACAAACTGCTTTACTCTTTGCCTCAGTAATTCTTCAGACCTCCCCTCCCTCCACAGTGTGACTTTTTCTCTTCTCTTTGGCACACGCAGGGTGAGCTAGGCAGACAATAGATAAAGCAAAAGCTAATTGCAAGGCATGTAAAGCACAATAGATGTTCTGGGAATCTATATATCAATACCAATGGGTATCATTATGTGCACTGCATAGCTAAGCACCTCTGATAAGAAGCCAGACTGGGAATATATTGCTCAGACAATAATGGATTACTAGCTACAACCTCCAAACTAACTAAATAAAAGAGACACTACTCTGGGTTTCTTCATTATTTTCATAATCTTAAATTAGCAAAAACTCGTGGCTGTGGTGGGGATAAGATTTTCTCCACTGCCTCTTCCTACCTCACAATTACAGGTTTGGATTAGTGCAATGAGCTGCCTAGGGTAGTTTGGCCACGACCCAGGCTCTGAAGTCACTCATCCCTGACAATTGCTGAAGTCTGAACTGCAGGAGCTGGGAAACCCTGGAGCTGGGCTGACAGCCTGCCTGGAGAGAAGGGGCAGCTTATATAGAACCATGGAAATATTTTGGAAAAAACCTTTAAGTTCATCAAGACCAACCACTAACCTAACACTACCAAGTTCACTGCTAAGCCGTGCCTAAGTACTATGTCTACACATCCTTTAAATACCTCTAGAGATGATGACCCAGCCACTTCCCTGGGCAGCCTATTCCTATGCTTGAAAACCCTTTCAAGGAAGAAATTTTTCCTAACGTTCAACATAAACCTTCCCTGGTGCAACCTGAGGCCATTTTCTCTCACCCTGTTACTTGATACTCAGGAGAAGAGACCTTTCAGGTAGCTGTAGAGAGCAATGAGGTCTCATCTCTGCCTCCTTTTCTCTCCACTAAACAGCCCAATTTCCCTCAGCTGCCTTTCATAAGACCTGTTCTCCAAACCCTCCAACAGCTCCATTGTCCTTCTCTGCATCTGCTCCAGCACTTCAATTTCTTGCTGTGAGGGGCCCAAAACTGAACACAGTATTTGAGGTGTGGCCTCACCAGTGTTGAGTATGAAGGGACAATCACCTCACTAGTCCTGCATCACACAATTCCTGATGCATGCCAGAATGCTGTTGGTATTCTTGGCCATCTGAGCACGCTCTGGATTATGTTTAGCCAGCTGTCAACCGATATCCCCAGATCTTTCTCTGCTGTGCAGCTTTCCAGCTATTCTTCCACATGCTTGTAATATTGCATGGGACTGTTATGACACCATGAAATGCCACTGTGCAGAGTGGTAAGATATCTGCACCCTTATAGCTCCAGTCCTACAACAGTGTCCAACAGTATAGTGATACAGAAAGACACAGGCTGAACAGCCCCTCAATATTCCGTCAAGAGGAAACTGGGAAAACAAAGGAATAAAGCAAGAATTTACAGGAAAAGCATGGTGTGTACATGTGTGTGTGTTTGCATTGTAGATGTAGGTAAGTATAAAGTACCTTCTTACTCTTGCCAGATTTTACATTCTAATATTGTTGGAACAGTTTGCATCAGTCAAAGGTGTTACCTCACAAAGCCTCACAGTCTTCTACACTTATGGCAAAGGATTTCTAATCATATTTGCTTGCTCTGCTCAGCAACAGGAATTCCAGGTAAGAGAGGGAAAAGATGTTAGCTAGAAGGAGAAGAGGAAAAGTTGTATATTTACTGGATTGTTGCCTTGGAGGATTCTTTAACCGATACATGGCATCTCTCACCACCTTCTCAGCAGGAAGGAAGGTCAACCTACCCAGGGCTGTCAGGCTCCGTGCTGCCAGAGCATCCGAGTCATTCAGCATGGTCACTGCCACTTCAGTTTGCAGCTTTTCCCCATTTTGATCAATATTGGTCTTCCCTCAAGCTCAGACAGTCTGGTTTCTGCCACACAGTGGGTTCAGATATACTTTAATGAAGGAAGAATTGGTTCTCCTTATGGGCTGCTGAGTAGCTGTAGTGGTTCTGGGCATCACCCGTCCCACACACACACACATGAGGATTCACCCAGACTAAACTTGGCCAGATGGAAGTTAAAGAATGGAGCTTTATATTCACAGC
>WBNM01021071.1:0-24689 GCA_013399055.1 Ramphastos sulfuratus
ATTCTGTGATTCTGTGATCCCTTGATGTGCTGGAGAGGAGACAGAAACCATGGCCTCTTTCTGGAAGTCATGTTTGGTCCCAACAGTCCCAACTGAATGGCCCATGGATGAAATTTGCATCTATTCCTCTGTGCTGAGGGTGGAAGAATTTCTCTGTTTTTTTCCTGAACCCATCCTCACCTTCTATTTGTATTCTTTTGTGGCATTAAATTCCTGCTCAGGTCTCTGAATGGGCTGATGACTTCCACCCTGCCAGGAGAAGAGACCATTCCCACTGAGTAGTTGCACAACTTCCAGCTGAGAGCAAACCTGGGCTGTAACTACAGCTTTCCTCTGCCTCCCAGCCTGACGGATTTAGAAGCAGTCATTATGTTTCCCAGAGCTGGTAGTCAGGTGAAATAAAAAGCAGTTAGCCACAATGGAGATGAGTCCCTTCCTTCCTCTATTTAACCTTGGGAGAAGGTGACTGTGAGATGTGTCCTACATAAAGCTCTGCCAAACTTTACAGAGGTTGTACAAGGTCTATTGTTTGCTTTTTTTTTTTTTTTTCTTTCTAGTGGGCCCTGGCGACTGCTCAGATGAACCCTGCGATGCCTTTGTGGTGGAAGAGACTGAGAAAGGCTTCCAGTGCAGAGTGGAGGTTCCCAGCCCCTTATACAAGTGAGCCTGTGTGTCTCTGGTTTATTTGAGTAGCTGCTGGCTGAGGAACAAGTGGTGGTTGAGCTCAGAATGTTTGCTTCGAGCACAGAATATTTGTTTTGAGGTCAGGGCAAATGTAGGATCACCGCAACTTACTGTGTTTTGTGGATGTGGATTTTTGGGAAAGGAAAATTGTTAGAGCCTTTCTAGTTGCATTTGTGCCTCACTTGACTCCTTGTGCCTTCCCAGTGGCAGGGACAGCAGGTGGTGCTTTGTTGCTGGCAGGAGAGGTTTTGAGCATCTCTTCCCTTGAACATAAAAGCATCACAGGGAGAGTGGGAGAAAGGGAGAAAGAACTGGGGCGAGCAGCCTGGCAGGGGGAGTTGGTGAAAGCTTTGAGAGAAAG
The DNA here is from genome assembly GCA_013399055.1 of Ramphastos sulfuratus. Taxonomy (NCBI): domain Eukaryota; kingdom Metazoa; phylum Chordata; class Aves; order Piciformes; family Ramphastidae; genus Ramphastos; species Ramphastos sulfuratus. The sequence goes on from WBNM01021071.1 coordinate 1,046, forward strand.
CACACACGGCTGGAATTGACTGTTGACTCAAATCTCTGGTGTTTATTTGGAAGCCTGTGGTGTTCAAAGCTTTATCTAGTTATTTTTGACAGCTTTATTGGTTGAATAGCTTTACTGAGATGTAGAGGAGGAGAAGTGCTCTGTTGTGTGTTTGGACACTGGGAAATGACAACCTTGTGCAAAGCAAAAAGCAGAAAAAAAGAGCTCTTAGCTCTCCTCCAGGTGATGTAAAAGCTGTGTCAGGGTGTGCTGGGCACAGCTGGCAAGAACAAGGTGACTTCTTCTAGCTTAAGCTAGTTGTGAGCTGCAGTTTAACATCATCCCATGGTCATGGGCTGGTCACGTGTGGACTCCTGGGAGTAACCTCTGCACTTGGGATGAGTCCAGCCTATGGAGCTGAGTGTGTGCATCCCTCTAGCACAGAGATACCCAGTGTGGGAGGGCCTTGTGGCCAAGAAGGCTAATGACATCCTGGAATGCATCAAGAAGAGTGTAGCTAGTAGGTCAGAGGAGTTCTGAGTTTTTTCTTCCCCTCTACTATGCCCTAGTGAGACCACAGCTGGAATATTGTGTCTACTTCTGGGATCCCCAGTTCAAGAAGGACAGGAACTTGCTGGAGAGGGTACAGCAAAGGGTTAGAAAGATACTGAAGAGACAGAAACATCTCTCTGATGAGAAAAGACTGAGAGAATTGGGGCTGTTTATTCTGAAAAAGAGCAGACTGAGGGGGGGATCTCATCAACACTATTAAATACTTACAGGGTGGGTGTCAGGAGGATGGGGCCAGTCTTTTGTTGTTGATGCCCAGTGACAGGACAAGGAGCAATGGGCACAAACTTGAACATAGGAAGTTCCATCTAAACATGAAGAGGAACTTCTTGGTTTTAAGAGTAATAGAGCACTGGAACAGGCTGCCTAGAGAGGTGGTGGAGTCTGTCTCTGGAGACTTTCAAAACCCACGTGGACATGTTCCTGTGTGACCACGTTTAGGTGATTATGCCTTGGCAGGGGGGTTGGACTGACTTGACAATCTCCAGAGGTCCCTTCCAAGCTCTGCCATTCTGTGATTCTGTGTGACCCAGCTGCCCAGGGCCACCTCAGACCCTGGTTTATCTGTGGTGTGGTTAATCTGCTGGCTGGACACTGTGTAAGTTACTCTCTCATACTTTTATTCGTCCAGGTACATCATTGGGAAAAAAGGGGAAAACAAGAAGAGACTAGAAACAGAGACTAGAACCTCCATCAACATTCCCAAGCCTGGAGTGGAAGGAGAAATTGGTGAGTTAGAAGATGCACAAAAAGGAAGCTGTCTCACCAACTCTTGCACTAGACACAGTTTGAGTGGGAAGAGTTCATCCTGCCCCTGACATGACACTGACTCATTGTATGGCCCTGGGAAAATCACTTCACTCTTCTCCTGAGTTTAGCTTTTCTGTCTATAAATCCTTATAAAGCAGGAGAAGGGGTTGGAGGGCAGGTAGGGGGAAGGAAAGTCTATTTAAAGCCTTTGAATAGTCTCCCCGAAGTCACTTCTGGGCCTTGATGACTGGCTTGAGAACTTTGGGATTGGATGTGTTGGATTTTGGGTTTTTTCTTCTGGTTTTGAAATGAGAAAATGTAATACACATCCGGAAAAGGTTACCTTGATGAATATTTATGCTGAAATCAACTTCAGCATCTTGGAGAAGCATTTTGATGATGTTGCTGCCTTCCTGGTGTTGTCACTTGATCCTGAGAGTGCAGACAGGCTTCTTTGTACCATATGTTCCTTCTCATCACTTCTGGTGACTTACAGAGAGAGAAGGTGTTGCTCCTGAGGGCTGGCCCAGGAAGGTTTCTGCCTCAGTGGATCACAGAATGGTTTGGGTTGGAAGGGACCTCCAAAGGTCATCTAAGCCAACCCCCTTCCTGAGGCAAATTTTATTCTGTAGTTGCCTAACCACTAATAAATTCAAACCTCTGGGATTTTTATTTAGGGCACTGGTTGATCAGAGAGGACAGCAGCAAGGCTGATGTGACCAAGAGCTGGATGCCTGTCTGTTGAGGGGCTGACACCTTCTCCCATGATCATTGAATGGTTTGGGTTGAAAGAGACCTCCAAAGGTCATCTAGTCCAACCCCCCTCCAGTCAGCAGGGACATGTTCCACTAGATCACAGCCTTGTCGAGCCTCATCTTGAATATCTTCAGAGATGGGGCCTCAACCACCTCCCTGTGCAACCTATCCCAGTGTTCCCCTACCCTCATGGTGCAGAACTTGTTCCTAACATCCAATCTAAATTTGCTCTTCTCTCATTTCAAGCCATTTCCCCTTATCCTATCACTGTAGGCCTTTATGAACAGTCCCTCTGCAGCCTTCTTGTAGCCCCCTTCAGGTACTGGAAGGCTGCTATTCGATTTCCCCAGAGCCTTCTTTTCTTCAAGCTGAACAGCCCCTATTCTTCTAGAAGTGCTCCAGCTTTCTGGTCATTTTCATGGCCTTCCTCTGGAGCTGCTCCATCAGGTCTGTGTCCTTCCTGTGTTGAGGGCTCCAGAGCTAGGTACAGTACTCTGGGTGACGTCTTACCCGGAGGGCCCCTTGTGCACACTCCGTGATAATTAGCACGGTCTGAGGTTAGATTGGTGAGAAATAAGTGGTGAGGGGGATCCAGCTGTGGTGCTGCACAAGAACATGGCAGTACTTGTCAAGAAGTGGATCTTGACTTCTTCCTGAGAAGTGTGAAGGACTATTAGGAAGGTTGAGAGATGCTGAAAACATGTAATAATAGGAAGCTCGCTCCTTGCAGTTCTTTCCTTTCAAGCTGAAGTGTTCTCTGTTTGGTGCCTTGAAGTGCACACACAAATGATATAGGCCATCTTGATCTTTGATAGCCTTTCTTTTCTTTTTTTTCCACTGTGACTGCATTTTTGAGAACTTAAAATAATGCTCTAGGAATCTAAAGAGCTGCTGAGATGGTGGACTCCTGGTTATTGTTTTTTATGCACTCAGAGCTGACATTCTTGAGAGCAGAAGGATTCTTTTGATGGCATCATCCTGTCTTTACAGAGGAAAGCACAGCTGTGTCGTGCATTTTCTGCCAAGCAGGGAGTCTGACAGGACACTCACTGCCAGAGGGGATTCTCCCTCTCTCCTCCACTCTCCTGAGACCCCACCTGCAGTGCTGTGTCCAGCTCTGCAGCCCCCAACAGAAGGACGTGGAACTGTTAGGGAGAGCCACAAAGATCGGAGGGCTGGAGCACCCCTTCTGTGCAGACAGGCTGAGAGAGTGTGGGTTCTTTAGCCTAGAGAAGAGAAGGCTCCAGGGAGACCTTAGAGCAGCCTTCCAGTATTTGAAGTGGGCTACAGAAGAGCTGGGGAGGGACTTTTGACAAAGACATGGAGTGACAGGACAAGGGAGAATGGCTTCAAACTGGAAGAAGCTGGATTGAGATTAGACATTAGAAGGAAATTCTTCCCCATGAGGATGACGAGGCACTGGAACAGGTTGCCCGGGGAAGTTGTGGAAGTTCCAACCTTGGGAGTGTTCAATGCCAGGTTGGTTGGGACCTTGATCAATCTGATCTAGCAGGAGGTGTCCCTGCCCATAGCAGAGGGAGTGGAACTAGATGATCCTTGAGGTCCCTTTCAAGCCAAGCCATTCTATAGATTCCATTTCTCTGTGGATGGTTTGGGGGGTTTAATGGCTCTTCAGAGAGCCTTGGGCTAACAGTAGAGAGATGCTTCTGGGCAGGTTTTGCTAATTCCCTCCTGGAATCTCCTGGGTGAAATGTTCTTACCCTCACAATGTCCTCCAGTATCACTAATGTAAAGTGCACAGGTCAATACAATGTCAAATCACCACCTGGTCTATTAAACCAGCAGGTGGAAACCCCATCCCTGGAAGTTTTTAAGGCCAGGCTGGATGTGGCTCTGGGCAAGCTGATGTAGTGTGAGGTGTCCCTGCCCATGGCAGGAGGTTTGGAGCTAGATGATCCTTGAGGTCACTTCCAACTCTGACAATTCTATGATTCTGTGATATAATAATTACTCTTTACTTAGCATGAGCAGTGGGTGTCAGCTTCATACAAACCAGACAGGCATTGCTTTGTTTCCCTTGCAGTGATCACAGGGCAGCATCGCAGCGGTGTCATCTCTGCCCGGACGCGGGTCGATGTTCTCCTGGACAGCTTCCGTAAGAAACAGCCCTTCACACACTTCCTCTCCTTTGCTCTCAACCACCCCACCATCCAGGAGAAGTTCCTGCAGTTCAAGGAGGAGGTACTGGAGAAATGCTCAAAGGTAAGGATCCACAGGAGAATCAAAACCCTTCAGTGGAGTGCTGTTGAGGTAGCTTTTCGGTGTTCACCTTGAAGGACTCAATTCTATTCTCTTTCCTAAGACTACATTTTTAACAGGCCTGTTCCTGAAGTTGGTGGAGCCATTGTGAAATCTTCTCTAAAGTGGAATGGCTTAGAAGTTGTTAGCAAAATATTTTTTTTTTCTCCTTAGAGACTTCCCTAGATAGGAAGATATCTAAGATTCAAAAGAGGGCTGGGGATGTTTTGGCTTTAATAGGAAAGCCACTAAATAATGTAGTGGCCTTTGCTACATTTTAGATGATTTCTACACACCCATGAAACCAGGTGGGGCTTCATAAGTTTGCTGCTGCTTCTCCTCTACTTTTCTTCTGGTCCCTGACAGTGAAGGAAGATAGGATGTCGTTACTGCAGCTAAGCGAGGAATGACTTGGCAGCACATACCAACCTGCAAATTGAATCTCAACTCTCCTTCCTCATGAGACTTTGTGCTGACAGTCCCTCCTACCTGCCTTCAGATCTTGCCTTGAGAGCAGCAGGGAACAGGCTCAGGGAAGTGAGGAGCAGACTGAAGTGGAAGCTGTGTATTCCCTGCTTTAGTTTAGAGTGCTTCTGCTTTGCCAGAAGTGATGTGTCAATGCACAGGGCCGGGCTGAGGAGAATGGATGATGTTTTACCACATCCTCTCAGTCTGCCGGCGTGATGTCTCCAGGCAAGAGAGAAGAGATCCTTTGTGTGGCTGCTGCAGGTTAGATTGCACACACCAGCAAGGCTCTGTGGGCTGGCACTCTTACCTTCATGTCCATCACTACTGCTTGTGCCTTTTGAGGGGGAAAATAGACTCTTGCCAATAGCAGAGCTGAAGAAGTTTCCTTTCCTGTGTCTTCATGCTGTGGGTGTGAATTATGTGCTATCTGGGAAAGCTACTGAGCTCTTGCTCAAGTTTTCATGGCCACTTACATGTCAGTTGTCTCCTCTCCAAGAGCAGGAGTGAGCTGGCTTTGCAGTCTTGTCTTTCCTGGCAGTTCTAATTTAAATCTGTCTTCTCCACCCATCTGAGGAGCTTTTTATCACTCAGGTTTCCACCTGGTGTTAAAAACAACTGAGAGTGGCCAGCAAGTCTAGGGATCAGCAATCAGTGCAGTGCCATGCATCCCCTCTCCTCAGGCTGGGAGGATGTCACTGGCTCTGTCACTTACCCCAGCAGCCTCTGCCTTTATTAAAGCTTGTCTTTATTCAGGGAAACCTTGAAGGTAGGGGGGTGGAAACATTACCCTGAGGAAGCTTAGTTGGACAAAGAGTGCTGGACTTGAGTGGTGGCCTGGCTCCCTCTGTTGGTTTCCTGTTCTGATCTTTGTGTGGGGACACACCAAAGTTAAAGGGAGAGAAACAGTTCCTCGAGGGGCTGCTGACCTCAGCACAGAGCTCTGCCAGTGGCTGTTCATCCTGTTGGCCCTGGACTGAGACCACTGCTTTTTGGTCTGATGTTTCTCATGCCCTTTATCCCTTTCTGCTTGGGCTTATTACTGTTACAGACCTTTCACTTGATCTCCCTCAAGATCTGGCCCTGCTCTGCTTGAAGCCTTGGCATCCTGGACTCTGCTTGATCCTCCTCCTCCCTCTAGCTGTCTGCCAGCAGGTCCTGTGGATCTGTCTTGTCCCTCCCTGTGTACAGCAAACCCAGACCTTCCTGCCTGCACAGGGCAGGAACCTCACTGTCATGCTTCCAGGCTGCCTCTGTGTCAGGCAAAGCTTTTCAGTGTCACATCTCTAAGACGTGGCCTCTCTTACTCACCCCTGCAGCTAATGCTGTCATTCATGTTCTCATCCAGTGTCCTTAATCCTTCAGCACAGTGGCTTCATGCAGGACTGTCTTTTCTCCTTGCAGAGCACTCATCTTTCCTGCCTGCTGGCTTGGTAGCATCTCTGCAGCCCTCCACTGGCCTCAGTTGGTGATCTTGCTTGCTCTCCAGACCCCTCTTGATCTACCTCTGTCACATTGTTTGTCTCTTGCTCACTCTTGAGTATCAGTTTGCATCCCTGAGTAGGATGTTCATAGATTTATTTTGGTGCTCTCTCCGATGTTGTCAGTCACATTCAGAAAGAGCTGCCTGGAGACAGGCAGCTGCCTGCAAACCTTCACGTGCTGCTTGTCCTAGAAAGCTGCAGAAACTTGAGCTCAGTCAGAGGAGTGCTGAGACCAGTGCTGAACATGTTAGTATTTCCTTCTCTTGCCTGACTCTCCTGCAGTCTTCATTCTGTGTCTGGGCGGCGCTGAGTCCTATAAGGCTCTGCTTTGTGGTCAGGGATCCTGCAGCCTAAAAGCTACTACTGGCTTGCAGTAACCTCAGGCTTGAGCTGTGCTCAGAACCAGCCCCTAGGTGTGGATCCTCCTAATACCAGCAAAAATCTGTGAGACAGTATGGCACCAACCTCCACCTCACTCCAACCTCTATTCAGGGAGATGTAGAGAGCAATGAGGTCTCCCCTCAGCCTCTTGTTCTCCATGTGACCTAGGAATATGATCTTTGACTGCACCTCGAGTAGTGGGTTCAGTTTTGGCCCCTCACTGCAAGAAGGACATTGAGGTGCTGGAGCATGTCCAGAGAAGGGCAACGAAGCTGCCAAAGGGCCCAGAGCAGTCTTGTAAGGAGTAGTGGAAGGATTATTTAGCCCAGAGAAGAGGAGGCTGAGGGGAGACCTTCTGGCTCTCTACAACTCCCTGAAAGGAGGTCAGAGTGAGATGTGGGTTGGTCTCCCAAGTAGCAGATGTCAGGGTGAGAGGAAAGGGCCTCAAGTTGCACCAGGGGAAGTGTAGGTTGGACATTGGGAACAATTTCTTCCCTGAGAGAAAGGCTTGTCAAGCCCTGAAACAGGCTGCCCTGGGGAGGTAGTTGACTCATCATCCTTGGAGGGACTGAAAAACCTGGTGCTGAGGGAAGTGGCTTAGTGATGACCAGGTAGTGCTGGGTTGATGGCTGGACTCAACAATGTTAAAGGACTTTTCCAGCCTAAGTGGCCCTACTGTGCATTTCTGGTGCTTTAGTTTTTTCTTGCCTCCCTTCTCCTGGTACCAGCAGAAGGATGTCTGATACCACTTTATCTCACAGCAGGGTCTGCTGGAAAGCATGTCAGTAATGAAAGACAGTCATTGCCAACTGTGTCTCATGGAGCAATAGGGGAGCTCACAGATTTGTCCAAGGCAAGGGGGTTTCTCAGAATGCCAGGAGAAAGCTGAGCAGGTTTCAGTGCCAGAAGCAGCCTTCCTTCTCTTCCTGGTGTGAAATGTTGCAGAATTAGGTAAAAGCCAAGCTTTGAATGAAGCTTGATAACAACAGTGAGGAAGGGAAAAGATTGCTCTGTGTGTGTGTCTGTGAGGATTTTCTTCTGGCCATTGAGCATTTGTGAGGGACTCTGTTTCTCTCTGAAGCAGTTACCATGGCAACCATTCATTTATATTTTATAGCATAGAGTTATGTGTGGTGAATGCTTTTTAACTTTTTTTTTTCCTGTCTGTCTTTTAAGACCTTTTATAAGATGAACCTTGTGGTGAAATAGGGAACATTTCAGGTGTTCACACTGGGGTACGGTCAGGGCTGCCAGAAAGTGTAGCAGGGCTGAGGGGAGGCTCTTTTGAGGCTAATTTAAGATAAATACGGGGAGGTGGCTCACCTGGACAGGCTCATTACTGATGTGGTGCAGTGGGAGGGTCTGGATGACCTTGCAAGTCTCCTCTCACAGTCGCGTGTCAGCGTGTGGAGGACTGAAAGCATCTGTCTGAGGAGTATGCAGGTGGAAAAGGGAAGAGATTTTGCAGGAATATTGCCATGAAAAATCACAGTTGGGGCTTTCAGAGCTGTGCAAACACTTAACAGGCTGCAGATGTAGCAGGGAGAAGAAATGTAATTGCTGGAATATGTGGTGACCTGTAAATATCAGACATTGCTAATGAGATATTCTGTCTCAGAGTGGAAGGGACAGAAAGTGGGAGGGGTTCTATCTGCCTGCAGCTCTTCAGTCACTTCTGAGGAGCTGCTGCTTTTCTGGCTTGCTCCTTTGTCTTTGGATCAGGGTGGGAGAGGGCATATTGCTGGCACACAGTATCCCGTTAGGAATCAAAAAACCCCAAACCATAAAGCTGTCTGCAAACAGCAGGCAACTCTGCTGCAAGAGCAGCCTGAGGGAGCTGGGGTTGTTCAACCTGGAGAAGAGAGGCTCTGGGGACACCTAACAGCAGCCTTCCAGTACCCAAAGGTTGCAGAGGGAGTGTTGCAAAGGCCTGCAGTGATAGGACAACGGGCAATGGTTTGAAACTAGAGAAGAGCAGATTTAGATTGGATGTTGGGAACAAGTTCTGCACCACGAGGGTGTGGGAACACTGCAACAGGTTGCCCAGGGACGTAGTTGAGGTCCCATCCCTGGAGATATTCAAGGTCAGGCTTGACAAGGCTCTGAGCAACCTGATCTAGCAGAGAATGTCTCTGCTGACTGCAGTGGTGTTGGACTATATGACCTCTGGAGGTCCCTTCCAACCCAAACTATTCTATGATGCTACGAACACTGGAAGCTCTTAAGGCAATAGTGAAGATGCAGCCAGCAAGGAAGAGCTGAGGAGTTTGATCATGTAGAAGGCCTGAAGTATGTTGTGGTCTGTGGTTGCCCTACTGCAAGGCCTCAGATTTAAAGGAACAGTGTGCTTGGGCTGTGCAAAGAGAGGAGAAGACTCCAGATAAACCCCTTTCTGTGCTCCTTCTAAAAGAGGAGAGCAAAGGTAGAAGTTGAAGCAGCTGGAGGGAGGAAAAAAAAAAAGATGGATTTTTTTTTAAGGCTGAGTGGAAACGAGTTGGATTTTTTACAACCATGTCAGGGAAAGACACAAACTAAAATGGGCAGTTGTAATATCTGGATGGTGTGTAAAGGGCAGTGCAGCCTTAGGAAGCCAAGGCTGATTCTACAGAGAGATGACAGAATCTGGTTTATGTGTTTGTGTCTCCCAGTGTGTTCCTGCAAATGCAGTACTCTCAGACTCCCCTGTGGAGTCTGGGGGTTCCCTGCTGTGACACCTCACCTCTCCTTTCATCTGGTGCTCTGCTTTCCTTAGGGCTGGAAGCCTGCTTGGCACAAGCCCCTGTGACTTGTGCTATGAGGAATGCCCATTTCCCACTGCATGAGAGAGGAGACCAGTGGAAGAGGAGCTTCTTGCTGAGGGGCATTCAAAGAGCAACTCTCGTGCCAAATGCACATTTCTGATGGTGAATCTCACTCTTCACTCCTGCTTTTGTGGTTGTAGCTTACCTTGAAAGGATTGCTTAGCTATTTGGAGGTGTCCATAAAGCCCCAAAATCACAGTGTTGGTAGGACACTGGAACAAGTTGCCCAGGGAGGTTGTGGATGTCCCTTTCCTGGAGGTATTCAAAGCTAGGTTGGATGAGGCCTTGAGCAGCCTGGTCTAGTGGAAGGTGTGGGAAGGTTGAAACAAGATGATCTTTAAGGTGATGATCTTTGGGTCAGAAGGTCTGGACCAAACCATTCTGTGATTCTATGATCACATCTCTTGGGCTTGTTCTCCCTGGAGGACGAGATGATTTTTCCTTATGAATGTATTCCTTAGCTCTGCATTGCTGTTGTGTGGTCCTGGTGGTTGAGACTGATAGCACTGGACAGGGTGACTTCTCATGAGGTGACACAGTGGTGACTGATCTCATATCATAATCTGGGATTAGAATAAGTGGGTTCAAGGCTTTTTGGCACCTCAACGAGCAACGTCCAGCCACAGTGGGCTGCTAAGATGCCCTCTAAAGTGTTGCCTGTTCCAGGGAGCCTTACCTCTGATATAGCATCTGCTTTATGCATGGGAGAAGTGGGATCTGCTGGTCTGTCAAAGAGAGGGAGGTCTAAACAGGGCTTTTTAGGAGCTGTCTGAATTACTAGGGAGTAAACCAGGAAGATTACCTAGGTCTTGGCCTGCTCACTGGGCACTGCTCTTCCCTGCTAATCTCCCCAGCAGTGGCAGCATGGCTTGCAGAGGGAATGTGCCATCACTTTGTTGTTTGTCAGCACACACTGATGGAAGGCTCAGGGGAAAGTGGTGCTTTTTGGGGCAGCTTGGCGTTTACAGTGTGAGTTGTGCTGAGGCAGAAAGCAAAAGGGAGGGTTTTGCTTTCTGTGAACTTTCTCCTTAGTGTACATCATCTGTGGGAGTGACATCGGCTGGCTGTCCACGGCGAGGACAAGTCGAACTTTCTCCCAGCTTCTCTTACCCAAACTGTTGTTTTCTGATGGGCCAAATATTCTCTGACTACAGATGCTGTTGGAGGAAAAAGGCTGACAGAGAGAAGGCATGTCCTGTCATGCAAGTTGACAGCAGGATGCAGCCACAAGACTTTCACTGCAGAGGTGAAAGGAAGGTGGGAGGGGTGAGCTGGAGCCATCCCTATTTGCTCTGCTCCTGATTGATGTGCCTGATGTAGTTACTCTGTGCTTGTTTCAGGCTGCTGCTGCTGCTGCATGCTGCTGCTGCATGCTGCTGAGGTTTGCAACCAGCTTTGCCTCTACCAGCATGGTACAACTTGGGGACCTGATGGATCAGGTCCAGAGGAGAGTCATGAAAATGATCAGGGGGCTAGGGCACCTCTCCTCTGAGGGCAGGCTGAGGGAGATGAGGCTGTTCAGCCTGGAGAAGAGAAGGCTCCAGAGAGACCTTAGATCAACCTTCCAGTAGCTGAAGGGGGCCTATAAGGAGGCTGCAGAGGGACTGTTTAGAGAGGCGTGCAGTGATAGGATGAGGGGCAATGGTTTGAAATTATAGAAGAGGAGATTTAAATTGGATGTTAGGAACAAGGTCTTACCATGAGGGTGGTGGAACACTGGGACAGGTTGCCTAGGGAGGTAGTTGAGGCCTTAGAGATATTCAAGATGAGGCTCGACAGGGCTGTCACAACCTCATCTAGTGGAGGATGTCCCTGCTGCCTGCAGTGGTGTTGGGCTAGATGACCTTTGGAGGTCACTTTCAACCCAAACCATTCTATGATTCAGTCAGCAATAAAGTCATTAGCAGCAGTGGAAGGTATGAACCTGCTCTCTCTTCTGGGGACCACCATGCTTTGCCAGCCTGCAGCTGCTGGAGGAAACCCTGTGTTGCTGACTTGCTCATCTTCGGTCCAGCCCGTAATCAGGGCTGTAGAGAAGAGTATGGGTGAAAAATGCTGAGATGTGGGGCATTCAACTCTGACAGGCTGAAGTACTGCAGTGTTTAAACATCTGAAAGGGTTTGTTTCAAACTCTGAAGCACAGCTCTCCACTTCAAAGCTGTCGTTCTCAGTTTTCAGCCTGAGAAAGGCTTTGGTGGCCTGACAGTGGCGTTGACTTCTTCTGCAGTTAAAAGTGGAGGTTATTTAATGCCCTGATGGGAAATGTCCACTAAATGGAAATAATTGTTTTAATATGGGTGTGTTAACCATCCTCAAGGTATTTTTATAAATATCCTAGAACAAAAGAGCCTTTTTTTTTCCCCCCGTTTAAAGCTGAATGTAATCACTGCTCCACCTGGGAACGGTTCTTCCCCAGCAACAACACGTCGCTCTTCTTATAAACTTAATTCATCTTGGCAAACTATAAGGCACATGGGAAGAAGAAAAATGTAATTATCAGGGCTGGTATTAGCTGTGCTTGTGTTGTGAGGTGCAACCTGTGTTTAGACAGGATTTAGAGACCATTTAGAGCTTGTCACTGCAGCTGGTTTCAGTAAAAAAAATGGACTTAACTTGAGTTTTAATCTGTGCTGCCTGATGATGAGTTCACTGCTGATGGCAGCTGCCACTTTGACAGCTCTGGAAGTCTCCTCTCCAAATCCTGTGCAAGGGAGAGCTGCTGTTCCTGGGTCCTGAGTTAGAGTCTGTCTTAATGAGCTTCCAGGCTGCTGCTTGGAATGAAAAGGCAGATGGGGAGAGTGCATGTGGTGGCGGGGCTGCACCTTGCCTGCTCACAGAGCCTGGGAAACCTTGTTCCTGCTTTCAACTTGGAGTCACCACCAACCCCACCAGCCATGCGGAGATAAAAGCTTTGATGTCAGTGGCTGGGTACCTGTCTTCCGTTGTATTTATCCCTCTGATGGAGAGAGGGTTGTATGCATTTGTGAGATAAGGCACCTACAGGTGATGGATTGACTCCTTTGCAGGACCACGGGGTCAGCAGCAGCCTGTTCCAGAACCCTGCGAAGCTTCACCTGACCCTGGGGACGCTGGTACTGCTGAACGAGCAAGAGATCCAGAAAGCCTGTGACCTCCTGCAGCGATGCAAAGAGGACTTTGTGGAGTAAGTGAGAAAAAAGAGATGCCATCACTGAGGACTTGTGTGGAGGAAAAGCAGCAAGCTGTCTTTGACAAGGGACAGCAGAGAGAAAAGCAGCTCGGTAGTCTGTCTCAACTCTAGAAAAAAGGCTGAAACCTTTCAGGTGGGAACAGTAGGAATCAGCAAGCGGTCCCGAGGAGTCTAGCAACATCTTGCAGCTCAGCTCCAGCCCTCAGCTCTCCCTGCAACCCAGCTCTGCTCAGTTCTTTTTCTCACGTGCCTCCTTGTTATTTTTGGGTGGGCAGTTTTTACCTCTGCCCCCTGCCTGCTGGAGAGGGAGGGATGAGCTCCTGTTCCCTTCCTGCATTGCGTTGCCCGCAGTGGGCTCCGGCAGGCTGCTTCCCTCCCACCTCACAGCAGATGCTGAGGTGTCCTTGACATGCATTTCTTGACGTGGGGAGCTGTGTGCAAGGAAGCCAGCAGGAGTTGAGCAAGTAATCACTCTGAAACCTTCAGTGCTACTCCAGGAGCGGGGCTTTCTGGCTGCCTGTTAACACTGAGTTGCAGATGTTAGGGCTTTAACCATAAATGTGGTTGAATGACACTGTAATTAGCTTATCTCTGTTCAGCTTAGAAATTGGAGATGGCCTGAGGGATTGGTTTATTTATTTCTGCAAAGCCTTTTGCACAGGGATCCTCCAGCCTTATTTATTTATTTGTTGCCTTGGTGCATGAAGAATTAGCCAAGCTGTGCCAGCTGATGTCTGTGGGAATTGATACACAGCCCAGATCCGTACCTCTGCCTTTAAAATAATGGCTCCAGTTGTTCAGCTGTTCAGTGCAAGTTGTGTTTGCAGAAGAAGGCTCTGCCTGCAGTATTTGGAAGGTGTCAGCTGCCTCCCAAGTTGTTTGAATGGAGGTGGAGAAAATCTTCACTCTGTTTCCTGTAGAGGAGAGGGAATCAACACCTGCGTGTAACCTTTAGGTCTGGAGAATAGGTCTGGTGAGGAGCAGCGGAGGGACCTGGGGTTGTTCATCCTGGAGAAAAGAGGCTGAGGGGTGATCTTTACAACTCCCTGAAAGGAGGTTAGAGTCAGAATCACAGAATTAACCAGGCTGGAAAAGACCCCTAGGATCATCAAGTCCAACCTAACCCTTCTAATTAACTAACCCATGGCACTAAGTGCCTCATCCAGCCTCCTCTTAAACATCTTCAGGGATGGTGACTCCACCACCTCCCCAGGCAACCCATTCCAATGCCAATCACTCTTTCTGTGGAGAACTTCTTCCTAATGTCCAGCCTAATCCTGCCCTGGTGCAGCTTCAGGCTGTGTCCTCTTGTTCTGTCACTGGGTGCCTGGGAGAAGAGACCAATCCCCACCTGGCTACAACTTCCCTTCAGGTAGCTGTAGAGCAATGAGGTCTCCCCTGAGCCTCCTCTTCTGCAGGCTGCACACCCCCAGCTCTCTCAGCCTCTCCTCACAGGGCTGTGCTCCAGNCCCTGTCCAAGCCACGGGCTGCCAGTTTGGCCAGGAGTTTGCTATGGCAGACAGTGTCAAAAGCCTTGCTGAAGTCCAGGTAGACTATATCCACAGCATTCCCCATGTCCACCAGGCAGTCACCTGGTCATAAAAAGAGATCAGGTTGGTCAAGCAGGACCTGCCCCTCCTAAATCTGTGCTGGCTGGGCCTGATCCCCTGGCCATCCTGTAGGTGCTCTGTGATTGCACTCAGGATGATCTGCTCCATTATCTTGCATGGCACTGAGGTCAGACTGACAGGTCTGTAATTTGCTGGGTCCTCCTTCCAACCCTTCTTGTGGATAGGCACCACACTGGCCAGGTGGGGGTCAGTCTGTTCTCCCAGGTAAGAAGCGATAGAGCAAGATGAAATGTCCTCAAGTCACACCAGGGCAGGTTTAGATTGGACATTAGAAGAAACTTCTTCACTGAAAGGGTTCTCAAACACTGGAACAAGCTGCCCATGGAGGTGGTTGAATCTCCATCCCCAAAGGTGTTTAAAAGCCACAGAAATGTGGCGCTGAGGGCCACGGTTTAGCACCAGCCTTAGCAGAATTTAAGGCATGGTTGGACTCAATGATCTCCAAGATCTTTTCCAGCTGACACGATTCTATGATTTCCCTTGCCACACCCATATAAATATACTTCTGAAATTCATTTGGGCTCCCTTACACCCACATAAACCTTAGTTGGTTTTCATTGTGTTTGCCAAGCCCAGGCAGTGCCATGTGAGGGAAGCTGTGCCCTTTTAGACCTGGATTTAGTGCCCACACTGTGACATGCACCACAGAGCACTCATGTTGTTCTCCTGCCAGACTGGAAGGGGAAATCACACCTGGGATGCTTGGCTGAGAATCTGAAAGGCAAGCTGAAGAGAAGCAAGCAAGGGTTCGAACAAAGTCAGGCTGACATTGTTAGCTGCTGTTTGTGACTTGTGCCTGCCCAGACACTCCCTGTGTCAGCAGCACTTGCTTCTGGGGAGCTCTTGCTGTGGCACCCTTCAACATTCTGCTGGCAGAGGCAAGGAGGTGGCGTGTTTGGAAGCAGAAACACTTCACAGTGTGTTTGCAGGTGTGGGAGGGCATCTCATATCCAGCAAGCATTTTGGGTTTAGCCTTCCTGCACGAGAAGCTGGAGCTGGTGTTTGAAACCAGCTCTGTTTAATTGCAGCCTTTCTAAGTGGATGTTGAAATGCACTTAAAAGCTGCATTCTGTGTCACAGTATCACAGTATCACCAAGGTAGGAGGAGACCTCAAAGATCATCAAGTCCAACCCATTACCACAGACCTCAAGACTAGACCATGGCACCAAGTGCCACGTCCAAACCTGCCTTGAACACCTCCAGAGACGGTGCCTCCACCACCTCCCTGGGCAGCCCATGCCAGTGGGGAATGACTCTCTCAGTGAAGAACTTTCTCCTCACCTCGAGCCTAAACTTCCCCTGGCGCAGCTTGAGACTGTGTCGGAGGCTTTTCCTGGTGAAAATCAATGAGCTGGAGACTTGGTGTCAAAAGAGGGCTGGGGCACAAGCTCTCTGGGTAGCCTGCTCCAGGGCTCCAGCACCCTCACAGCAAGGTTCTTCCCCGTGGTCAGATGGAACCTCCTGGGTTCCAGTTTGTACCCATTGCCCCTTGCCTTGTTGCCAGATACCACTGAAAAGAGTCTGGCCCCATCCTTGTCCCCCACCCTTTAGCTCTTGATCAGCATTGACAGATCTCCTCTCAGTCTGCCCTTCTCTAGGCTAAACAGCCACAGGTCTCTCAGCCTTTCCTCCTCACAGAGATCTTTTCTCACCCTTCTTGAACTGGGGAGGTCAGAACTAGACCCAGTACTCCAGATGTGGCTTCACTAGAGCAGAAAAGAGGAGAAAAACCTCCTTCAGCTGCCACACTCTTCTTGATGCACTCCAGGATCCCCAGTGGCCTTCTAGGCCACAAGAGCACATTGCTGGTTCATGATGAACTTTTTGTCCGTCAGCACTGCCAGGTCCTTCTCCACAGAGCTGCTTTCCAGCAGGCCAGCTCCTCTCCTGTGCTGGTGCAGGAGTTTATTCCTCCCCAGGTGCAGGACTCTCTACTTGCCCTGGTTGAACATCATGAGGTTCCTCTCTCTCCAACCATTCTTCATGCTCTTCTTGAGGCATTTCCATGAGGAGTGGGAAGGAGCATTGGTGATGTAACACACAGAGCAGTCTGTGTTCTACATGTATACAATGCTATTGATGTGTCTTCTGCTGAAGCTCTGTGTTTGCTTTAGCTCTGTTTGGGAAGTGCAGCACATCAGTGCCAGTGCTATCTCTGAAGATATTGGCAGCTCCTTTTAACTATCCAAACCATCCATGGAGATGGTCAGAGGGCTGGAGCACCTCTCCTACAAGCACAGGCTGAAAGAATTGGGGTCATTCAGCCTGGAGAAGGTTCCAGGGAGACTTTATTGGGACCTTTAGTACTTTAATGGGTCTACAGGAAAGCTGGAGACAGACAGGTCCTGTTGAGACAGGACAAGGGGCAATGGTTTCAAACTAAAAGAGATTTAAACTAGATAGAAGGAAGAAATGTTTTACGCTGAGGGTGGTGAGGCATTGGCCCAGGTTGCCCAGAGAGGTGGTAGATGCTCCGTCCCTGGAACCATCGCAGGTCAGCTTGTCTGGGGCTCTGAGCAACCTGCTTTAGTTGCAGGTGTCCCTGCTGACTGTGGAGGGGTTGGACTAGATGACCTTTAAAAGCCCCTTCCCACCCAAACCATTCCACAAAAAAGCAGCTTGATGTGTAGAGCTGGTGGAGCTATGGATCTACAGAATGCTTTAAAAGTTCCCTTCCCAACCCAAATCATCCTATGGGTCTCTGATTCTGTGATTGCTGTCTTCACAGGGAAGACAGGAGCCCCCCTGGAATGAGAACTGGAACCATTTTTACTGCTAGTGGGTCTTCTGAACCATAAACTGAGATCTCTGCATTGAGATGTCCTGTGAACAGTGACAAGCTGACCTCAATGTCTGTCTAAACCTCTGAATGTATGAATTTAAATGTTTTCACAGCTTTTCTTGGGCTAATGAGACAATAGCAGCTGTAGCCTTTGGTGCTGTAGAGATCAGGGAGCTTTTTATGTGCTTTTTCAGTGCAAACAACCTAAAAGATACAGGAAAGAAAAGTAGTTCACTGTCCCATATGGTCTAGATAACATTTAAGTCCCACTTAAGATCAAATTTGGGTTTAAGTATACAAAAAAAAAAAAAGTGTTTGATATCATTTCTTTAGTTAAACCTAATACTTAGTGAGGCACATGAGGAGTACCATGCCTATCAAAAGCAGGCATGTGATGTTCTGTGTCACTTGTT
This sequence comes from Ramphastos sulfuratus, assembly GCA_013399055.1. NCBI lineage: Eukaryota > Metazoa > Chordata > Aves > Piciformes > Ramphastidae > Ramphastos > Ramphastos sulfuratus. The sequence continues at coordinate 18,487 of WBNM01021071.1, forward strand.
AGGTTGTTCAGGGCTCTGAGCAACCTGCTCTGCTTGCAGATGTCCCTGCTCACTGCAGGGGGGTTGGACTAGATGACCTTTAAAAGGTCCCAATCAACCCAAATCGTTGTCTGATTCTCTGTTTCATTTTTGTAACCTAAGGGATTTCTTACATTTTAGCCAAATTGCTGGAGGCAAGCCCCTGACTGTGGAGGTGGCAGGAGTGGAGTACATGAATGATGATCCTGCCATGATTGATGTCCTATATGCCAAAGTCCACATGAAGGATGGCTCAGACAGGTGAGTTCCCCTCGACGTGCCACGCTGGTGTGCCCAAGGAGCCCACTGAAGCTGGTGGGTACTGCTCGCAAGTCCTTGGGCCCAACAGTCACGAAGATGAAGTCATTCTTGCTTCCTAAACTGGTTAAGGCAGTGATGTGTTTGCTCTTTAAATCAGTCACTGGTGGTGCAGCTGAAAGATGTCATTTGTCTCTGTAGCAGTTTGTCAGATTGAATAATGGTGTCGTGGCTCACGAGGTGATAAGATGGCCGAGGAGATGCTCCTGAGATGACTGAGAAGGCAGAACAACTTGGCCTCTGCTGTCTAGTTCCCAAGCTGCAGTCCAGATTAATCTGGACAGCCTGGCATATTCTGCAGCACTTAATTATTCTTAAACCCCAGTTAGGACCAGAAGGTCCTCAGAAAAGCATGACTTGGTTACAGAGTTGGGTTTTGTGTCTGTCAGCAGTGTGAAGCAGGCTGGGTGTGAACTAGATGTCTGTCTTGTGAGCTGCTGGTGTGAGCTCTTGAAGCCTGGCTGGTGTCAGCTCCTGTGTTGGTGCTGTTCTGTGGCTTTAGCTCTACAAACAGCACTGTGGCCTCTGGACAACCTCCCTCCATCCAAGTTTGGACAAGTCACCAGGAAGCAGCATGCCTTCTCGTAGTGCTTTAGTGGAAGGCTGGGGAAACATAAAAGCTGCTGTACTTTGTGCTACTGGTTGTGAGATGGGTAGCCAAAAGAGCTTGAGCCTTCCCTCCCTGAGCCTTGGTCTAATCTTTTCCTGACAGGGCTGCCCTTTTGTGTCTGTTCCTGTTGCTAGAGGAGCTAGCCGGGGAGCATGGAGCTGTGCAGCTGGAGAAGGGAGGCTGCAAGCAGGGACTGGCTCAGGGAAGAAAGGACATGCTCTGGCATCTCCTTTCCCCAGGGGCTGGGGAGCCAAGGGGGGAGCTCCTGTTTAAAACCACACTTTGGAAGCTGCGCTGAAGTGAGAGATCGGAAGTGGGATAAGGAAATGGGTGGGAAAATGAAAATGTGAGAGTTGCTGGGAGGCAGTAGGAGTTGAAATCTTTTCCTCTTCTTGGCTGTTCTGCTTTGAAGTCTGTGCTACCCTGAAAGAGGTGAGACAGAACAAATGGGGTGGGTGAAGAACCAGGCCAAGGCAGAGATCAGCCAGGAGACAGAAGAGAGGTGTAGGGAGAAGCAAGGCAGCAGTGCTCAGGAAGGCGAGATAGAGGCAGGTACTGGATGACCCAAATGCCCTGCACTCGGTTTGTTGCGGAAAGCACCTGAAGTGTCACCTCTGAGAGCTGAGGTGTGGACCTCTCTTCTCCTGAGTCATAGAGCTCTGACCATCCCTGAGGTGCAGTGGTTGAGAGTCTGCTGGCACCTGAAAATAGGTATGCAACCCGAGGAGCTGGCAGAGGGGTTCTGTAGAGCATAAGCAGGGCCTAAAGCAAGGCAGTGATGTCTGCCTGTGCCTGGAGACAGCTTGAATTGTTGGTACTAACACTGCAGGCTGCTTCAGATGCCAGCCTTATCCCTTCTGCTGAGAGCCTGCTTAGCCATAGTGCTGATGTGCATTAGGGGTGGCAGAACTGGTTTTGGCAGGGGAGAGAAAGGATCTCTTCAAATCCACATTGCCTTGAAAAAAAACAACTCCCACTCACTCCCGGGGGAAAGGGCTGATGTCTCCTCTGTCCTTCAGAGAGGTCTGTTATTTGAGGTTGTGACCAAATGCAGATCTTGTGCTTTCCATGGCACCTGGAGGCTGCCAGGCTGCTCTTTCTCAACACTGCTTTTTGCTTAGTGGCGTGCTCGGAGAGGACCAAATGATTACAAGCTTCTACTCTTGGCCCAGGCTGGTCCTGCCTGCACCTGCAAATGAATTCACCTGGTGCTTCTCCTTTGATATATTTCCTTAACTGTTAGCAAGCATCCAGGAAACATTTGGCTTTGCAGAGGGGAAAGAAGGTGAGTTTGTGTTGCTGGAGAGCAGTGAAAGCTTCTTTTGCTTCCTCTGAGATTCCAGGTATTATAAAGAAGGGACAAATGGTGATTCCTCCAGAAAACTGCGTTGTTTTCTGATCTGCTGGATGGGTCATTGCTGAGCAGCTCCATGTACCTCTTGCTGGCTGCTCAGGGAGATGGGAAAGGCAGGTAGAAAGCAGAGTTTCCCAGCTGCAAGGCTGAGAGCAGCAGCCATGTGATTTGCTGTGCTGGATCAGACTGCTGCAGCTTGGTGTTGGAGAGAGGTGTGTGCCTTCCTGTCTCATGCAAGACCTCTTGCTAGCCTTCTGTAGCTCCTGGCATGGCTGAGGGGTGGAGTTCCTTCCTGATCTTTGGATGATCTTGATCAGCTTAAAGCTGTAAAGCAGGAGATTTGATTTACCCTGACCTAGCTTGCATAACTGCAGACAGAATCGGGGGTTGGCAAGCCCTGCTGCACATTTAGAATGGCTCAGTCTGAGAGAGGGATCATGCTCTGATGCCTCCCACATGGCAAATAATTTCCATTATAATTCCTTCTAATTTGTTTTATTTCCTTGATTAACTTTATAACGTAATAAAGTACCACTTTCACTTCAGCTCCTCTCCCTTAATTTGTTTTAGCATTGTCCATAATGATCTTCGTTTAATCTTTGTCATTGCTCATTTTAACAACCACTGATGTATGGCCAGAAAGGGCGAGCAAACCCTGAGAATTGGTAGTTTAAGAGGCCTGAAATTGTCACAGTGGAGTTGGCAGCCCTTGAGGGGCAGTACATAAGTGGCCATGGGCTAGGAGCTGGCATCTGGAGCGTGACAGCCCCAGGCTCTGGGCGCCAGCCTCAGAGAGGCCACACTCTGCCTCTCCAGCTGCGGCTGAGAAGCCAGAGAGGTGGGACCTGGTGGAGCAGAAAGCTGTCTAATCCCTTGGATGCAGTGAGAGGAACCCAAATACTTACGCATAGACTCTCTTGCCATGTTTTTGGGGATGGGAAGCTCTTGTTCTGGCACAGCCTTGGTAAGGCTGGGGCACTGCAGACATTTTGTAGGGGAAAGCAGCAGCCTGGAAGTTCCTTCAGCTCTTTAGACATAGGAGATATCAGTTCATTGCTCTGATCACCTGCCTCCTCCTCCTGCCTATCCTAGGACAGGTCTGCCCGCAGGTCCTGGCAGCCATAGCTGCTTTCATCCCTGACTGAGTCCAGACAGGAAGGTGGCAGTAAGACCTTTGAGTCTGCTTCTCAGCAGCTCCAGAGCTGGAGCATTCACCAGGATACGCTGTCCGGGTTTATGTCCTGTATCACCATGTTCTGAACTCTCCCAGGAATTCAGCCCAGCAATTGGGTTACTTGTTTGGGAGAGAGAGGGTCCCAGCTCCAGCCCAGTGGAGTCCCTGAGCAGAGCAGGTCCTATGGGAATCTGCAGGGTTCAGCATTTGCAAGGAGAGTCACATCATGCTTGCTGGCAGTAGAAAGATGAATCCTGTGAGTCTCAATAACATCTGTCAGTGTGAGCAAGCTCCCTGCAGTGCTAAATCTGCCCCTGTCTATGGAACATTTGCAGGAGAAGCCATCACCGAGGAGGCTTTGCGAAGCAAAGGGAACTTTTTGCCTCTCCTGATTGCTCTGTTTGCTTTCTGTCACCAGCTCCCTTTCCCCATGTCTCTGTGTGTGTGTGTGTGCAGAGACTTCATTTCACACATGCTACCCTCCCTGGCTGAAAAGCTGACAATGCAGAGGCTTCTCCTTGGTTTTCACTGTTCTGTTCTTTCCTCTTTTTTTGCCTTCCCAGATTGCAGATGATTGCTGATCAGCTGGTGGAAAGGTTCATAGCCTCTGGCCTGATGCTTAAAGAGTGGGACAGAGTGAAACTGCATGCTACTGTCATGAACACTCTCTTCAGGAAAGATCCAAGTGGTGTGTATCCCTCACCCTTACTGATGAATGCATTTCAGGTAGTCCCTACTGGTCAGGAAATACTTTTGTGGCTTTTACATTGGCCCTGCAATGCTTTTGGTGGTGGTGGTGTCACTAAATAAAGCCCAGAAGAAAATGACAAAGCAGTCAGCAGAGCTGGAGATGGCAGACATGCTTTGAGCACTTTTTGGATCTTTTCTAAGGTGCTTTTTCATAGCTTCAGAAACATAACTAGATGATCCTTGAGGTCCCTTCCAACTTTACCATTCTATGGTTCTATGATTACTGCCCAGTAGTGAACACAGAGGAATGTTTTCAGGTGCCATGTGGCATCCACCAGGAAACCAAATCATAAAATCATAGAATGGTTTGGGTTGGAAGGGACCTTAAAGATCATCTGATTCCAACCCCCTCTGCCATGGGCAGGGTCACCTTCCACTAAGCCAGGTTGCTCAAGGCCTCGTCCAACCTGGCCTTGAACACCTCCAGGGAGGAGACATTCATAACCTCCCTGGGCAACCTCTTCCAGTGTTTCACCACCCTCACTTTTTCCTAATATCCAGTCTGAATTTGCCCTCTTCCAGCTCGAAGCCATTGCCTCTCATCCTATCACTACAAGCCCTTGTAGAAAGTCCTTCCCTAGCTTTCCTGTATCCCGCTTCAGGTACTGAAAGGCCACTCTAAGTTCTCTCTGGAGCCTTCTCTTCTCCATGGTGAATAGTCCTGAGGAGAGAAAGGTCCAGGGAGTACCTGAGGTTGAATTGAAACTCAGTCGCAGGTCAATGTGCTCTGCTGCCATTGAAACGAGATGAAAACTTGGTCCTCTTTGGTCCAGTTGAATATTGCCCCTTGGTTTGGGAACAGGATTTCAGCACTTTCCTTGTGAAATTAATTTACAAGGGCATGTAGCAATTGGACAAGGGGCAGTGGTTTTAAACTAGAGAAGGACAGATTTAGATTGGACATCAGGAAGATGTTGTTTGCTGTGAGGGTGATGAAGCACTGGAACAGGTTGCCCAGGGAGGTGATGAAAGCCCCATCACTGGAGACCTTCAAGGTCATGCTTGATGGGGCTCTGAGTAACCTGATCTAGTTTGGGATGTCCCTGCTTGCTGCAGGGGGGTTGGATTGGGTAACCTTTAGAGGTTCCTTCCAACCCAGTGCATTCTACAGTTCCACAAGATCAGATTCAGACAGTCATGAGACCGAATCTGAGCGCTGAGTGCACAGTGTCTGCCATCTCTGCCAGGAGATCGTTCTTGTTGCAGGCTTTATGAAGCAGCCTCAGATGCACTGAGGGAGGGGCAGGGCATTACAGCTTCCTTCTGCATGTGCAGACATGCAAGTGCTCTGGCACATTGTAGTTTGCAAACCTGAGCAGCAGTGCACTAAAGCTTCTCACAGCATTCTCTGGCCTGGTGACCTGCTCAGTGCTGATAGGTTGTGTGGAGTATTCTCTGGCTGGTGGCATCTGTGAGTCTCTGTGCAGACAGTGGTGACAGCAGATGGTTTGTATTGTGATTTTCCATGCACTCAGCAGCAGGCTTTGAGGATGGCTGCTACTGAAGTCAGATAAGCATGTTCAGATAGCAGAAACCACCAAAAAATGAGCCTTGGACATTAAAATTGGTGAAAATGACCATGTGCAACACTTCAGGCTTGGGGGAAAGTGACTGGAATGCTGGGCAGTGGAAAAAGACCTGTCAGTGTTGGTCAGCAGCTAGCTGAACATGAGCTGGAAGAGTGCTCAGGTAGCAGAGAAGGCCAACAGCATCCTGGCCTGGATCAGCAATAGTGTGGCCAGCAGGAGGAGGGCAGCAATTGTCCCTCTGTACTTAGCACTGGTGAGGCCACACCTGGAGTATTGGGCCCAGTTTTGGGCTCCTCACTACAAGAAGGACATTGAGGTGCTTGAGCGTGTCCAGAGAAGGGTTGATGAAGCTGGTGAAGGTTCTAGAGCACAGATCTTGTGAGGAGTGGCTAAGGGACCTGAGATTGTTTAGTCTGGAAAACATAAGGCTGAGGGGAGACCTTCTAGCTC
>WBNM01021071.1:29416-60101 GCA_013399055.1 Ramphastos sulfuratus
CAAGTTGGAAATTATTTTTTTTTTTTTTTGCACCAAGAACTGGGCAAAGATGGTTTATTAGCTGCCAACTGACTTTGGGGAGGGAGGGAGTGGGGGGGGAGTTTGAAGTACAGCACACACAGTTCTCCCATCTGAAGCTCATTCTGGTGGTGGCTTTTCTCTTGACAGCTGAAGAACGAAGCAATCCAATGCCTGGTAAATCATCTTTCAAGGAACGGGAGTCATTCGATGGCCGAAACATCCTCAAGGTCAGTGTGAAACAATGAGGGAAATCCAGCCAGCTCTGGGTATTGGAGAGCCAAGAGAAGGTGAAACACCTCTTCAAGACTGCTTTTATCTTAGGCTTATGAGATCTCCTGGGGTAGGGGTTGGGGGAGGAAATCTGTTTAGGAGATAAACAATCTAGATCTCTCATAATTGGGAGCATTACAGCATTGAACAGGAGTGTTCCTAAAGCTGCTGGGGCTGGGAGCAGGAACATGTAGCACGAATGCTGAGTGGGTGTTCCTGTTGTCGTTTACTTCGCTCCTCATTTACCCTGGAGACTCAGACTCGTGTGGATTCTCAGCCCACCAGAAAGCAGTACTTTGTTGTTCTGGTTCTACTCACTCAACATATATTTGTGAAACTCAAGCCAACTGCTTTTTCACTTTTTTATTCTCTTGTTTTGGTTTTCTTTTTTTAATCTCTGTTACCATTTGGAGTAGTTTTCCTCCATTAAAAAAGAGCAGGTAGCAGTAGGGAATCCCACCAGCCTGGGTCTTGAGGGGCTTTGACAGTGGTCAAAAGGTATGAAGACAGATTCCCAGGGCTTTAGAGGGTAGGTAAGGCTCAAAGGAGAGCATCCTGCAACCTCCAAAGGTTGAGACTGCAGGCAGCCTCTGCTGCTCAACCAGATGGCAGTGTCAGACTGATGCTGTGGCACTTGGCCCCTGCAAGTGTCCAGGGAGAAGAGACAAGCACAGAGAAGCAAAAATGGAAAACAACTCTGCCTTGTAAGCACATCTGCAATCCTCATTGTGTGAGGGGATTTGTTGCAGGCAGCTCTGATAAGAGGGAGATGGAACAATGCCTGAATACCTTTGGGAACTAACAGAGGATCTTCTGGCAACAAAAATATGTGAGAGAAGATGCAGGCTGTGGGTGGGAGCTGGGACAGCCCAGAAGGACATTAGGGCAACAGAGGAGCGAAAGGATTGCGCTGTATTTGTGTTAGCAGTTTTGCTGTGTGCTTGGTGAGGCGCTGGATGCAGGGGGATGTGAAGGCAGGGAGTGGAACTGATTGATCTCCTCTGCGCAGAGGACAAACAAAGGGACAAAATTAGGTTAAGCTCTCATTGTCCTCAAACGGTCTGTGCAAGCGCAGTGTCATGACTCAGCGTCGCCACATGTTGAGTGGTCGGTGTGAGACTGCAGCATCGCAAACTGGAGCAGGGAAGCCACCGACTGGTCCCTTCCTTACTGTGATCTGGGAGCTTTGGTTAGCTCCCCGGCACCTGAAAGCTGGCTCCAGAAAGGGGAGGTGAAGTGTGGTGGGAGCCCTGAGTGCCCGCAGTGACTCAGCTGTCAGGGCACACACCCACGTTGTGCTTTGCCCTTTGCTTCTGCATCTGTATCTGTTAAACTTGTCCTCAAACTTGAGAGACATGAAATCAAACCTTCACTCTTTCTCAATGCTCCTCAAACTCACGTTCGACTGGAAAGGCATAAACGATGCTCCCTCTTCTGGTCACACCACAAGTGGACCACACCGCTGGATCTGAGGGTCTGTGGGGCTGGTGGTGCTTCAAAACATGATTGCCTGACCTCAGGTGGACACTTTTTGTTCTTGATGCTCTCTGCAGTACGAGATGGTGTGTTTTTAAGAGCAGCTGAGAGGAGATCTTATTTATTTTAAATACCTGAAGGATGAGTGTCAAGAAGAACGGACCAGGCTCTTTTCACTGGTGTCCTGTGGTAGGTTGAGGGACAATGGGTGCAAACTGGAACACATTAAGTTCCACCTCAGCGAGAGGAGAAACTTCTTTACTGTGGAGGTGATGGAGTCCTGGAGCAGGCTGCCCAGAGAGGTTGTGGAATCTCCTTTTCTAGAGACTTTCAAGACCCATCTGGATGCATTCTTGTGTGACCTGCCCTAGGTGATCCTGCTTTGGCAGGGGGCTCGGAGTTGATGATCTCCAGAGGTCCATTCCAACACCTGTGATTCTATGATTTTGTACTGAGGTAGCCAACAGAGCTGCTGGCTGTTTGGACTGTTGGTAATTACTTCAAAGCATTCCTTGCTGCAAGAAATGTCATCTTTCTCCCCCCACCTCCACTACATCTCCTAACCTGCTCCCTTCCAATTTCCCTTTGGTCTCCCACGTGCCCGCAGCAGAACGAACGCCCATTGGCATTAATTAATTACATGAGTCATAAATAGCTCCAGGCTTCTTACCGGAGGAGCCCAGCCTCAGCCAGCCACTGATGCATTCTAGCATGACCTTGCAAAGATGCAGCACTTCCCTCCCAGCCCCCTCTGAGATCCATTATTTATCTGCTGCTCGGGGAGGTTGCCCTCTCGCAGAGCGGCTGCATTAACTTCTGCGACAGGATCTAAATGATGGGCTCTTAATGAATGTGGCTGCAGTTAGACAACTGGCTTCTGGGTGCTGTCCCCTTGATGTGTTTCCAGGTGGTGGGACTCTGGTATGTCAACAGCATCCTGGCCTGTGTCAGGAATTTGGTGACAAGCAGGAGCAAGGCAGGGGTTGCTCCTCTGGACACAGCGCTGGGGAGGCCACACCTCAAATCTTGCATTCAGTTTTGGGACACTGTGGTGCTGGAGTGTGTCCAGAGAAGGGCAATGAAGGTGTGTGAAGATTCTGGAGACCAGGGCTGGTGAGGAGTGGCTGAGGAAACTGGGGTTGTTCACCTGGTGAGAAGGAGGCCGAGGGGACACCTTCAGGCTCTCTACAACTCCCTGAAAGGAGGTTGAAGCCAGGTAGGTGTTGGTCTCTTCTCTTAAGTGACAAGTGATAGGATGAGAGAAGATTGCTTCAAGTTTTCTTGGACATTAGAAGAAGCATCTTCTCTGAAAGGGGTCTCAGACCCTGGAACAGGCGGCCCAGGGAAGTGGTTGAATCTGCATCTTTGGAAGTGTTTAAAAGAGGCAGAGATGCAGCGCTGAGGGACATGGTTTAGCACCAGCCATGGTAGAGTTAGAGAGTGTTTGGCCTTTTCCAGGCGAAACAATTCTGTGATCCTGCGATCCTATAGCTGTGTCTGGTGGCAGTGTTCCCACTTGGAACGCCAACAGGGCATGGCAACTGGTAGGAGGGCATCAAGTTGGGAAACTTGAGTTTCATCCTTTTTGTTTCCATCGTGCAGCTACGCCCAGCACCGTCAGGCCAAAGGCTTTGCCTATCAGGGGCCGGGACCTGAGCCACCGGAGCAGGGTGAGATGGCTGTGGTTGTGTCGTTCCAACCCGAGGCTCCCCGCAGTGGGAGCTGGTGCCGCGTGCAGATGCGCTGGCAGCACATGTTTGCTGATAGCGTGCCCGCCTTAGCCCAGGCTCCAGCTGGTATTTTGCTCTCATCCCAGCTAATCGCAATTTTATTTAATAATCCTTTGTTCTCCCCGTTCCGCAGAGTTAAACATCCACTCCTGTTTGTACTAATAAATGGCTGTGCAGGCCCGGTGCCTTCCCACACACCTCAGAAAATAGATCCTGTAGGATGAGTTGCCTTCGGGAGTTTAGATTACTTCTGGCACGAAGAGCATCCATGAGAAAGGCTCCCTGGCCTAGCTGCTACTGGGAGCCCAAGGAAGCCTGTGACCCCACAGCTGGGGGGTTTGTGTCTCCCACAAAAACACTAAATGCTTTGTGCTTCTCCAGACCCAAGCAGGCTTTATGGACCACTTCATATCACAGTATGATAACTGTTGGAAGGGACCTCCAGAAATCCAGTCCAAGCCCCCTGCCAAAGCAGGATCACCTAAGGCAGGTGACACAGCAGCGCATCCAGGTGGGTTTCAAAGATCTCTAGAAAAGGAGACTCCACAACCTCTGTGGACAGCCTGCTCCAGGGCTCTGTCACCCTCACAGCAGAAGTTTTTACTCACATTGAGGTGGAATTTCCTGTGACTGAGTTTACATCCATTGCCCCTCATCCTGTCCTGGGGTATCACTGAAGAGAGACTGGCCTCACCCTCCTGACAGCCACCCTTCAAAACAGCCTCAGGTTTCTCAGTTTTCCCTCATTAAAAGGATGCTCCAGTCCCTTAACCATGCTCGTAGCTTTTGTCCTAGCTGGTAGACTCCTTTGAACATCCAAGTCATACACAGATATCTCACTCCAGTGAGGAGCAAAGTATCTCATCTTCTGGACGTTTGCTTTCTACAGCTACCCGAAAGGAAGTTGGAGTGAGGGTGATGTTGGCCTCTTCACCCAAGTAACTAATGACAGGACAAGAAGAAATGGCCTCGAGCTGCACAAGGGAGGGGTTAGATCGGATATGAGGAAAAATAAATTTCTTTCCTGCAAGAGTGGCCAGGCATCAGAACAGGCTGCCCAGGAAGGTGGTGGAGTCACCATCCCTTGAGGTGTTCAAACACGAGTAAATGCAGCTCTTTGGGGCATGGTCTAGTGGTCACAGAGATGCTGGGTAGAAGGTTGGACTTGATGATCTTAGAAGTCTTTTCCAACCTTAGTGGCTCTATGTCTGAAGAGCAGAGCTGAAAGACAGCAGCATCTCCTTCCCTTTGAGAGCAGGGTCAGGCTGGGCAGGCAGCTGGCCCTTGGGGAGATGCATTTTTTTTGGCAGCCCCTCTGCCTGTGTCCCGGGTGGTGGCTTCATGCCCTGCATCGCAGCTGGCCGAGCAGCACAGTGCTGGCACAGAGGCGGCCCAGGCAGCTGCCCGCATCTCCGGAGATGAGACTTGGCTGCCTCCAGGCTTTTATTTATCTCGCCTTAAAACTAAGGCTGTGGGGAATAAATAAAAGCACAGAGAAAAGCGAAGGTAGCGCCTGCCAAAAGTTCCTCTGATGCTTTTGAAGGACAAGAAGGTTTGCAGTAGGAGGAAACCCACCTGGACCTTCACTGGGTTAAAAACAGATTCATCTTTGCCTTGAGGAGCGGCTTTTGCACACATTCAAAGAAGGGAAAAGCAAATTTTGAGTGCAGAAAAAGACAAACCCTGCTGCTTAGCAGAGATCTGTGCATTAACAGCTTACAAGATTAAAGCCCGAGGGAGCAGCTACTGAGGGACGGCAGCGGGAAGCTGCGCATCTTATGTCTTAGGGCATTAGGGGAGACTTTAAGCTGGGATGGAAGGCTGGGAACTGGATCAGTCCAGGCTGCATGACACATGCTGCCATGCCCTGGTGCAGCAGCAGGAGCAGAGAGGCTGTGCTGCAGGACTGCTTGGGGAGGGCTTCTAGGTTGGACAAGGCGTAATTCAGTGCAGCTGCTTCCCTTCTGAAGGGACCGTGTCTGTTTTTACATGGGGCAGGGGGAAGGTGCATTTGCTCAGTGATAGTCTGGGGCTAGCAGAGAGCTGATCGTAGCAAACAAATCCAGTAGTGTTCTCTGCTGTTGTTTCTGCCTTGCTGGGTGAGGACAGTGCAGTAGCTCAGTTTAAGACGTGTGACAGAGCGACCTGGACAGGATGGAGAGGTGGGCTGAGGAGAATCTCATGAAGGTCAGTAAGTCCAAGTGCAAAGTACTGCACCTAGGTTCTCCACCAAGGCTGGGAAATGAGGAGATTGAGAGCAGTGCTGCAGGAAGGGACTTGAGTGTGCTGCTGGACATGAGGCAACAATGTACACTTGCAGCCCAGAAGGCCAATGGCATCCTAGGCTACATCAAAAGCAGCATGGGCAAGAGAGGTGATTCTGCCACTCTGCTCTGCTCTGGTGAGACCTCACCTGGAGTACCGTGTCCAGCTCTGGGGCCCCCAACACAACAGAGACATGAACTTGCAGGAGCAGGTCCAAATGAGGACCACAAAGATAATCAGGGTGTTGGAACACCTGCCTTATAAGGACAGGCTGTGAAAGTTGGAACTGTTCATCCTGGAGAAGGGAAGGCTCCAGAGAGACCTTACAGCAGCTTTCCAGTATCTGAAGGGAGCCTACAAGAAAGTTGGGGAGGGACTTTTTACAAGGGCTTGTAGTGGTAGGACAAGGGGCAATGGACTGAAGGTTGAGGAGGCCAGATTTAGACTGGAGATTAGGAGGAAATTCTTTACAGTGAGGGTGGTGAGACACTGGAACAGGTTGCCCAGGGAGGTTGTAGATGCCCCCTCCCTGGAGGTGTTTGAGGTTGGGTTGGATGAGGCCTTGAGCAACCTGGTCTACTGGAAGGAGTCCCTGCCTGTGTCAGGGAGCTTGGAGCTAGACATCTTTAAGGTCCCCTCCAAATGAAGCCATTCTGTGAGGAGTGCTTCTCGTGCTCTGCAGACATTGGTAGCCAGGACTTTCCTGTGTAACTTTTGTTAGTGAAATTAAAGGGACAGAATCTTCTCTGGGCGTATTTTTTCAGCTGAGGTGAAATCAAAGGGCCAAAGGACCAGCATTAGGTGAGACCAAGACTGCCTGGTGTTCAAAAAAGGATAAGTACATCATGTTACCCTCAGCAAAGTGATAAAGATGCATATCCAAGGCAGGACTGACAACCGGAACGAGTCCCTCATAGGAGGTGGCTGCTTGGAAAGTTTGGAGTTAACAATGCCAAACAAAAACCCACTGGGGTGAGAACAGACTGAAGAAGAGGTTGTGGTGCAGCAGTTCTGTGTCAGAAGTAAGGCAGTGCTCTCCTCGCCTGGCTTCTGCAGAAGAATCAAAAGCAGAAATGAAAAGGCTGGGATGCTGCTTTGCGGAGGAGAGGGCTTTTGCCTTTGGTTCTGATCTTGCCATTATTGAGGGATGCTGAAACCATCGAGGGGGCTCAGCAGCATGCAATTAGAGCAGCAGTGGGATGGGAAGATGTGACAGTTGAGCAGATGAGATTGGAGATCAACCATTTGTATGATCTTGGGGTGGTGGGGGGAGGTAAAAAGGAGATTAAATTGAGGTTGCTGTGAAAAGGCTTTCCTAGGAATAAAATTCTTGATATTCTGCAGGAAAGAGGGAGGGGGAAAAAAGGCATCTTCAGATTATTTGCATTCAGTGAAGCAGGAATCTGAAGTGGCATTTGAAAAAATCAGACTAGACAACAGAGGAAAAATGTCTTTGTTGGTGTGTCTGGGCCATGGAGCAGAGCAGTAAGGCGGTGGTGGAGGTCTGGAGGGAGGTTGAGATGCAAAGGCCCTGAGGAGAAGGTAGTGCAGAAGAGTAAAAGTTCTGTGCTGACTTGCCTGTGTGTGACAGAGATCTGTTTGCTGACCCTGCCATTAAGGGGAGCAGCCTCTTGTTTTTTGCAGAGGTGCTCAGCACCTCTCTGAATAATTTTAGCAGGAACTGCGAGTGCTGGAAGAGGAAGGATTTAACAAGAGGATTATAAAGTTTCTGGACCCTCTTGCCCCTTCAGTCAGGGCTACCTGCACCACTGCAGTCTCCTCCAGCCCAGCAGCTCAACCATTTTCATAGAATCATGGAGTGGTTTTGGTTGGAAGGGCCCTCCAAAGGTCATCTAGTCCAATTCCCTGCAGTGAGCATGGACATCCTTCACTAGACCAGTTTGCTTTCTTGAGCCTGACCTTGAATATCTCCAGGGATGGGGTCTCAACTACCAGAGCAACCTCTTGCAGTGTTCTCACACCCCCATGGTGCAGAACTTGTTCCGATCTAAATCTGCCCTTCTCTAGTTTCAAACCATTGCCCTCATCCTGTCACTGCAGGCCTTTGTAAACAGTCCCTCTGCAGCCTCCTTATAGGCTCCCTTCAGGTCCTGGAAGGCCGCTATTAGATCTCCCTGGAGCCTTCTCTTCTCCAGGCTGAACAACTCCAGCTCCTTCAGCCTGTCCTTGTCTCAGAGATGTTGAAGCCCACTGAAAATTTTTGTGGCCCTCCTCTGAACTTACTTCCTCAGGTGCATGTCCTTTCTGTGCACTACTGGACACAGTACTCCAGGTGAGGTCTCACCAGAGCAGAGCAGAGGGGCAGAATCACTTCTCTTGACCTGCTGGTCACACTGCTTTTGACACAGCCCAGGATGCCATTTGCCTTCTGGGTGCCAAGTGCCCATTGCTGGCATTTTGCAGGTGCTCTGTGTGCCTTTGGAATTCACGCTGTGGATACCTCTGCCTCCCACCCAGTCAGCATCCCACCTCCTCGTGTCCCTGAGGTGGCTGTCCTGCCACTGGCCAACCACAACATCATCACCACCTTGACCTTAAGAGGAGAATCTTTCTCAGTGGAGCTGGCAGGGGTTGAATTACAGCCATGCCTTAATAGATACAAGGACCCAGCACATTAAGTGCAGAACCCCCCCCAGCAGCCCAGCATATTGATTAGCAAAAGTGGGCAGTTCATCCCAAAGGTGCCATGACCCATCTGCAGGATAATTTCCTGGGTCTGTCCAAATTAATTTGCTGGCTCTGTAGCTGAGCTCCTCCTCTTGGTTTGGTGAGCATCGTGAGTAGGTCACTTTGGTGAAGGGAGCTTTGTGTCCTAGGATTCCCAGATGTGTCTCAGGCCTCCTGGCATCTCTGCAGCAAAGCTGAAGCTCTCAAAAACTGTCACTGCATTTTTGCTCTAACAGTGCTGGGAGCCACGGGGATGAGGCTTCTGTGGAGAATTGCAGTGCCTGATTATTAAATGTCTTTAAACAAGTGATAGTGTAAATCCCTCCTGTTTGAGGGGTAGCAGGCTCTGGGAAGTTACCAAAGCACTGAACATGCTGGAGGGTGAGGTGATTTTTATTATTCCTGTCTGAAAGATGTGCAGAAAAATCTGGTAACCTCCAAATGTCCCACTTGTTTTTGTTTCTTAGTTTGCAGATTGCCTTTCACCATAGCAACTAGGGTTTGATTTCCCTCAAGCGCGTGAATTTCCATGGATTTGTGGCAGAGGGGGAACGGACCCAAACCCCTGAGCTAAGGCTTTGCAGCCTGGCAGTGGCAGGAGCGCCGCTAGATTTGGCTCACGGAGGAGGAGAACCCTGGAGGGAGAGGATCTCAGCTGAACAAAGGCGTGCACCTGGCCCCAACTAGTTTTATTTGCAAGGAAGCCAGCCTGGCAGATTTAGACTATTGCTGAATGTCACCCTCCCCACTGCTGCATCACCCTCTGGCAGCTGAGGTGGCTTTGCAGTTTTACAGAGAGCCGAGGTTTGGTGTGGCAGCAGCTGGAGGAGAAGGGCATCAGCTGCTTCCGTGTTGACAGAGCTCAGCTGGAAACGTTGTACCCTGCTCACCCATGCAGGTCAGAAGGGTGTTACAGGCGGCGTGAAACATGTTCCTCTTAGGTCTGCAGGTGAAACCCATCCGGGAAGAGGCAGGAGAATGGTGGGAGAGAAGAGAGCTCCAAGTGAGCTTGAGAAATCGGGCACAAACAAATGGGTAGCTGTGAACCAGGGCTGGTCCGGGAGGGAGTGGTGGGGATTGGTGCAGGTTGGAGAACTGCCTTGATACCAAGCCTGTGGACCAGGGTTTGTGTCGTAGAGGATTGCTCTGGAGAAAAGCCGTCAGAGAGCCGGTCTGTGGAAGTAAAAGAAAGAGACAAATGTCTCTTTTTAAATGTAAATAAACCTCTTGATTGCTATGCTTAGCTCTCAGCCCCTAGCTGAGGTATTTGTCCAGTTTGGGGCACTGTGGCTGGGTGCAGAGAAGCCAGAGAGCAACAGTAATCAGAGAGTTAGAAAATGTCCATAAGCTGAGGCTCAAGGAGTTGTTTTGAGGCTACTAAAGGGAAGGAGGAGGACAGCACAAAGGAAAAACTCTTTAAGCACGTGAAAGCTTTTGCCAGGAGTGGAGGCTCTGCCCTCCATGCTCTGATGGCAGGGCAATAAATAAGGGGCTTAAACTGCAGCAAGAGATTAGGTGTTAGGAAAATCCTTGTAATGGGAAGGATAATGGAGCACTGCTCTAGAGGAGCTGGAGAAATGGGAGTCCTGGTTGTTTGGAGTGAGCAGAGATGGTAATCCAGGATCTGCCACCAATGAGCCCCTCCTGCCCTGGGGAAGCAGAGGGTGGTAGAGATGATGATCTCCTTTGTTCCTTGCCTCAGCCTGTTGCTTTTATGATTACTATGTGAAATAGGTACAAACCACCCATGAGATGGCATTTGTGAATGTACCAAAAGCTTCTTGGCATTTACCTGGCATTTACTGTGGCTTCATAAAACAAAAATACAAAGAAGAAACCTCTTGTTGTATATACCCAGGACCTCTCTCCCTGAACTCCATATGTGCCTCTTGCTCCTACACTGGTGGTACTTTTCCAGACACAGAAGATGATGATATTGTTATTACCTTTTGAGGGATGGCACCAGTGATTTAATTGGAAGGGCTTTTCCTGTGCAGTAGAGGAGATACCCCAGACTTGCATCCTTTGTTCAGCTTGTGCTAACCCAGGGTGCCTGCCCATTTGTAATATCAGGTCTTGGTGATTTATGGCAAAATGTGTGGGTATAAATGACTTGAGAAGTAGTGAGAGGAATGCAAATGGTGATAAAGGAGTTAGTGCTTTATCATGGAATCCCAGCATGGTGGGGGTTACAAGGGATCTCTGGAGATCATCCAGTCCAACCTCCTGCTAAAGCAGGGTCACCCACAGCAGCTTGCCCAGGATCACAATGGCCAGATGGGGTTGGAGTCTCTCTGGAGAAGGAGACGCCACAGCTTCTCTGAGGAGCATGATCCAAGGCTCCAGCACCCTCACAGCAAAGAAGTTTTTCCTCATGCTCAGATGGAACCTCCTGGGTGCCAGTTTGTGTCCATTGCCCCTTGTCCTGTCTCTGGGTACCACTGAAAAGAGTCTGGCTCCATCCTCTTGCCCTTCGTCCTTTAGCTATTGATGAGCATTGATCAGACCCCCTCTTAGGCTGCTCCTCTCCATGCTAAAAAGCCCCATGTCTCTCAGTCTTTCCTCCTCAGAGAGACGTTCTGTAGCTCTGCTTCCAAAAGATAGGCCACTGGGGCTTTTCTTGCCAGCTTTTGTCTCTCCTGAAGTCTGCATGCATTATTCTTCCTATGGGAGATGAGGTGGAAGAGCCTCTGCTGTCACCAGTTCAAACCTGCCAGAGGTGGAAGGAAAATTAGAGGGGAAGAGCTGTTTCTCACACTATCTGAGTGGAAGGACTTGATGCTATATTGGTGATGGAGAGACACTCCAGGGCCAGCTGCACACTTGCAGAACAAATCAGATGATCCACATAGACCTGCTGAGCTTTGAGGCCTTGGTGCAGGCAACGTGCTCACAGTGAAAGCCCAGATGACAGCTGCCCTCTCTCTGCCCTTCCTCACCCTTGCCTAGTGACTGTGCACAACATCTTAATCTTGTAGCACCTCTGCAGTAAGGGAGGATGTTGGATGTTGGTGGTCCTTTAAGAAGCCACTGGAAGGAAGGAGTGGCTGATTTGGAGAGGAGGTGGGGGAATGCCAGGAAAGAGCCACCTCTCTGGATGAGTACCTGTCTACCTGCTTTTCCTTTCCTTCTCCTGCTTTATTGCTGGCAAACTTTCAAGCACAATTAAACCTCTGACGGATAATCGTTGGCAGAGTGGTGTCCAGACTCAATAATACAGGAATCAGATATTTCATTTTTGGCACCAAACTGTTCCAGAAAACATATTTTGAATGTTGAAAATAGAATGGAAAAGGGGTAAAAAGAATAATCTATTAGTTGAACAAACTCTGCAGATCTTGACACGTTGCCCAGTTGTATCTCATCTCCTGGGAGCCACCAGGGGATTAGGTTTAGAGTTTGTCTGTCGTAGTTTTGGGGAAGTTTAGGTTGTAAATGGAAAATGTTTTGATGCCTTTCTCAGCATAAAGGAGGAGCTCTGCCAGCGGGCTGTGGAGGTAACAGCTTGCTGTGGACCATTGCAGTGGTCAGCAGGGAGATGTTGACAGCATGAATCTGCACTGCTGAAAGGGGGCACAGGCAACCTGGCCCTTGAGGTCCTTCTTTTAGCGGCAGCTTTCCATTGCTGACCTGCATTCACGAGCCAGCCTGCTGAGGAGCAACAGAGATGCTCCCCAGACCTGAGAGGCTCCGGCAGGTCTGTGTGGGAGGCCACAGGAGTGAGGCATGGTAAGCAGGTAGATGAGATCCCAAGAGGCTGTGGTTCATGCAGCAAGGAAGGTTAATCAGAAGAGGTCTGATGGAGAGAGTTCACTGAAGTTCACTGGACTCCAAGAAGACTCTCTCAATATTTCTGAAGGTTACTTTCACATTTCTACCTTTTTTTTTTTTTTTTTTTTTTTTTTTAAATTCATCCATGTTTTCTGCTGTCAGTGACTTTCCCCCTCTCAATCCCTTTTGCTTGTGGGTGGTATCTGCTCTATAAGAGAGCAGCTTGCTGAATAGCTGGTCCCTTCCCTGCTGTAGCTGGCATGGGTACTGCAGTTGTGCTTTGGCCAGATGATTTGGAAGAGGAGTTGTTCTCTGCTCTTCCGTGGCATTTTCCATCCCAAGCTGTGGACACGTTATGCAAGCGTTAATTCAAATGTATCATCCCTTATGAGATGGAAAAACAGCCTGATGTTTACTGGAGTGTGGTCAGGTCCTGTCTGGATTCCTCCCCTCCTGCATAGTGCAGGTAGGCTTTGGGGTGTTGAGGTCATGCTCTGCTGCGAATCACACCAGGGGTATCCAGGGGAAGGTGCAGAGAGTCTGCAAACAAACAGGTTTCATTGCTCCCATGTTGAGGCATCTCTCCAGGAACACCGCTTAATTTTTCTTGTCAGCAGGTTCCAGGGATTTTGTTTGCTTCTTTCCTTCCCTGCAGGGGATCACTGCACCGTAGCATGCTGATTTCCCACGATAAACAACCTCCCGTCCCTCCCGGCTCTCCCAGTTCCTTCCTTCATTCACGGCTACTCCCGATCGGGACACGCCGGGGGTAGTAGCGGCTGCCACCGGGTGAGCTGGTGACTGTTGTCGCTGCGTGCAGAGCAGATGAAGCTGTAAAGCCTGCGGCTCCTCTGAAGCTTCAGTTTAATCTCCTGCTTTCAGCGCTCTCCAGGCTGCTGGCTGCTGCTGCAGCCCGACTCGCGGTGCGATCTGGCCCGGCCGCTGCGCTGGCTCACCTGTTACCGTACGGTCACGGAGTGGCAGGTGTTGGAAGGCACTTCTGGAGATCGTCCAGTCCAACCTCCCTGCCAAAGCAGGATCACCCAGGGCAGGTCACACAGGAATGCATTCAGGTGGGGTTTGAAAGTTACCAGAGGAGGAGACTGGAAGGAGACTCCACAACCTCTCTCAGCAGCCTGCTCCAGTGTTCCTGAACCCTTACAGAAAAAAAAGTTTTTCCTCATGTTGCGGTGGAGCTTCTTGTGTTCCAGACTGTATCCATTGCCCCTTGTCCTATCACAGGACAAGGTCACATCCTACCACAGAACAGGTCACAGTTAGAAGTGATCTTCCTGCCTATGTGCCCCCATGGAGGCAGGGACAAGTGGTGCTCAGCTCATTCACATGCTTCCTAGAAGGGATGTTCTGGTGGATAAACACCTTCAATCCGAGCAAAACAGGAGAGGGAATTGCTGGTGGCCCATCCTCTGTGTGAGCTGCACAGCAGGAGTCACAGCAATCTCATCCCCAGCTGTCCTTCCCAGAACTCAGGTTTATCCACCAGAAGATCCCCACCTGAGGGACCTGAGGCTTTTTGATCTAGTGAAGAGAAGACTTAGAGGGGATCTGATCAATATTTTATAAATATCTGAGGGCTGGGGATCAGGAGGGGAGGGGACAGGCTCTGATCAATTGTGCCCTGTGATAGCACAAGGGGCAGTGGGTATAAACTACAGCACAGGAAGTTCCACCTCAACGTGAGGAGGAATTTCTTTACTGTAAGGGTCATGGAGCACTGGAACAGGCTGCCCAGAGAGGTTGTGGAGTCTCCTTCTCTGGAGACCCCTCCGTATGTGTTCCTGTGTGACCTGCCCTAGCTTCTATGGTCCTGCTCTATCAGAGGGGGTTGGACTCTATGATCTCCAGAGGTCCTTTCCAACCCCTAACATCCTGTGATCCTGTTACTAATTCCCATGCTCATTACAGATATGGAAAACAGGATCCCCTGTTGGGTTTCTCAGGCCGATTGGTCACAGGCTGCTGCCAGGCCATGCCTCTGCTCGCCCTCTTCCTCAGTGCTGCTTCACCAGGGACAGTTTTGTCCTGTTGATCTCTAACAGCCCTACCCTGAGGCACTGCTTCCAGTGGCAGGAGCTCACACCCAAGCCAGCTCCCCGCAGTCCCTCTGTGTGTGTGTGTGTCTGCATTTCATCCTCCCATAACACTGCTCTTGGGTGGTGCTTTCTAATTGCGAGGCGCCGGTGGCTCCCTCAGCATTTCTGAGCGCTGCTTGAAGTTGTTATGAATTCAGGATGGGTCCTTTTTTTTTTGGCTGGCTCCCGTAGACGGCATAAGGCTTTAAAAAGCTGATCAATAACCCTGATGGTAGCAACAAAATCCAGGCCAAGGCGGCGTTGAGCACAAGCCAACGATTACGTGAAGGAAGTTTTAAACACCTCTGACTCCCTTCCCTTGTCTGGACTTATTTTGTCCTCCCTCTGCCCAGCGCATCTCCAGGCGAATCCATTACTGTTCCTCCATGCTTGCTGAGCCCCTGACGGGTGATTTAAAGGCAGCAGTTTGCGTCGGCACCTCTGCTCTTCACCCCCCTGGGTTAGCAGCAGTGATGGATTGCTCTTCTGTCCAGCTTTGAGTACAAAGGTGCTGTCTCATTCTGGGGGGGGACTTTGGCTGTGGGAAGCAAGCCCCCCAAGGATGGCTGCTTGACAAATGCCTTCACTCAGGAGCACAGTTTCACTTAGGCACACATTTTAACTGCTTCATCCAGGAGCTGTCCTCCTTTGCATTTCTTTCTACAGTGCATCAGTAAAACTGAAGCACTTCTTCTCTCACCTCCTGCCTCTCCTCCTCCTTCTCCTTCCTCCTCCTCCTCCTTCTCCTCCTCCTTCCCCTTCCTTCCTCCTCCTCCTTCTCCTTCCCCTTCCTCCTCCTTCTCCTTCCCCTTCCTCCTCCTTCTCCTTCCCCTTCCTCCTCCTTCTCCTTCCCCTTCCTCCTCCTTCTCCTTCCCCTTCCCCTTCCTTCTCCTCCTCCTTCCTTCTCCTTCTTCTCCCCTTCTCCTCCTCCTCCTTCCTTCCTTCTCCATCCCCTTCCTTCCTCCTCCTCCTTCTCCTTCCCCTTCCTTCTCCTCCTTCTCCTTCCCCTTCTCCTCCTCCTCCTCCTTCTCCTCCTCCTTCCCCTTCCTTCCTCCTCCTCCTCCTCCTTCCCCTTTCTTCTCCTCCTCCTTGTCCTTCTCCTCCTTCCCCTTCCTTCCTTCTCCTTCTGAGACTTTCAAGACCTGCCTGGATGTGTTCCTGTGCACTAGGTGATTGACTCTACTTTGTCAAGGAGTGGTTGGATTCTCCAGGGGTACCTTCCAACTCCTACTATTCCATGATTCTATGGTTCTACAGGCTGAGGGAAAAGGTGGGGTGGGGGAAGGCAGAGAAGAGGTTTTGATCTCATGTTCTGCCTATGGTAAAAAAGTAATTTTAGTTCTGGGGGCTGAAGTCTGGACGAGCATTTTTATGGATGAGCACCTTAAAGATCATATAGTTCCAACCCCATGGCAGGAGGAGTTGAAACTAGATGATCTTTAAGGTGCCTTCCAAGCCAAACCATTCTGTGATTCTGATATGTGGCTCAGGTTTGCAAGAAGTGAGTGGTTTGATGTATGATTTTTTTTCTCTCCCGAAACAAGTCTTCAGCCTCCAGAAAAATGATTGTCACACCCCTGCTGTGTAATTTGTGGCTAATAGAGGGGAAGGGAGCTGGGAGGAAGAAGGGTTTCCAGCACCTGAACAGAATTGTCTTAAATGAGAGAAATTAGGGTATTAGAAATGACAGGTGTGCTGCTGCCTTTTCCTAGCTCAGAATAAGTGATTTTGGGGAAGAAATGGAGAAAAGCTGTGGGAGCTACCACAGGGCTGCCTGCCTGTTACCTGCAATGTTGTGTCCTTGGACCTGGCCCTCCAGAAGGGAGAGGGAGAAGGAGGATCCCTTGTACGCATGAACCTACAGTAATTTGCAGGCTGACATGTGACATATGGGTTAATCCATATCTCCATCTTCATATCCCACTCATGGCTTTTGGAGAAGACTGCAGTCCCTGACATCCTCTGCAGGTGCTGGAATGCTGCTCCCTGGGTTGTAACAGCAATAGTGTGGCCAGCAGGGCTAGGGCAGGGATTATCCCCCTGGACTGGGCACTGATGAGGCCACACCTCAAATACTATGCTTTGTTCTGAGCCTCTCACTACAAGAAGGGCATTGGGGTGTTGGAGAATGTTCAGAGAAGGGCAACAAAGGGGGTGAAGAGTCTGGAGAAGAGGTCTGGTGAGGAGCAGCTGAGGGACCTGGGGTTGTTTGGCTTGGCGAAGAGGAGACTGAGGGGAGACCTATGACTCCCTGGAAGGAAGTCGTAGTAAGGTGGGGGTTGATCTCTTGTCCCCAGTAATAAGTGATGGGACAAGAGGAAATAATCTCCCCTGGCACAACTTGAAGATTAATTTGGATGTTAGGAACCATTTCTTCCCTGAAAGGTTGTAAAACCCTGGCCCAGGCTGCCCAGGGCAGTGGTGGATTCCCCATCCCTGAAGGGATTTCAAAGCCTTGTAGATTTGGTGCTAAAGGACATGGTTTAGTGGTGAACTTGGCAGTGCTGTGTTAATGGTTGCACTTGGTGATCTTAAAGGTCTCTTCCAACCAAAATGAATCTGTGATTCCCAGGAGGATGCTGTTCTGTTCTTTAGGCACCCATGTCCTCCCCACGGGAGATGCCATGTCCCATGCATCTTCACTGAGTGGTTCCCGCCCCTTTGGCTGTGCTTTGAAAGGCAGGGCACATCTCTGGCAGGTTTGCTTAGAGGTGCTGGCTCTGGGGTCAAGAGTTAACAATGCCTCTTTCCTCATTCAGTTCTAATTTAATTTGGGAAGGCAGCAGGGAAGACAGAGGGCACTTAGCCTGGTAAGTGCTATTCCCATGATGGGAGTTAGTCGCCTGCAGTGTGGCTTCCTGAGCTGACCTTTACCTCCATCAGGTTTGTTTTCATGTGTAATACTTAAAAAGGAAAAAACAAAACCAAACCAACACCACAAATCCCAACCCCCAGCCTCTTACTTGTTCTTTAGGCAGTAAGGATGTAAATCCTTCAGCATGTTTGGATTTATAGAATTACTGGGCTGTTGCTGAGCCTCACGTCCCACTCCAATCAAATGACACAGCTTTTGGTCACCATGCGGGCGATCGTGTTCCTCCTCCTGCCACCTCCCTCCTCACTGATCCTGATCATAAGAGTCATAGAATCATAGAATGGTAAGGTTGGAAGGGACCTCAAGGATCATCTAGTTCCAACCCCCTGCCAGAGGCAGGGGCCACTCCCACTAGTACAGGTCACTCAAGGCCTCATCCAACCTGGCCTTGAACCCCTCCAGGGAGGGAGCAGCCACAACCTCCCTGGGCAACCTGGGCCAGTGTCTCACCACCCTCACTGGAAAGAACTTCCTCCTAACATCCAGTCTAAATCTCCCCTCTGCCAGTTTAAACCCATTGCCCCTTGTCCTGTCATTACAAGACCTTGTAAATAGTCCCTCCTCAGCCTCCCTGTAGGCCCCCTTCAGATACTGGAAGGCTACTATAAGGTCCACTCAAAGCCTTCTCTTCTCCAGGCTGAAAAGCCCCAACTCTTGTAACCTGTTGTTCCTTTATCTCCTGAGCCCTGTCCTCTTGTGCTCGCTGCACATGTGTTTGGGGAAGGTGGGACCTTGGCACCTGTGGGAAGGACAGGAGTCATGAGACACTGGAACAGGTTGCCAAGGGAGTTTTGGATGCACCTCCCATCCCTGGAGGTGTTCAAAGCCAGGCTGGATGAGGCCTTGAGGAGCCTGGTCTAGTGGGAGGTGTCACTGCCCATAGCAGTGGGATTGGAATTAGAATTTTAGTGTGTCAGGGGTTGGAAGGGACCTCTAGAGAGATCAAGTCCAAGCCCCATGCCAAAGCAGGATCACCTAGGGCACGCTGCACGGGAACACATCCAGGTGGATTTTAAAAGTCTCTGGAGAAGGAGACTTCACAGCCTCTCTGGGCAGCCTGCTCCAGTGCTCCAGAACCCTCATTGTAAAGAAGCGTGTCCTTGTTTCGAGGTTGGAACCTCCTGTGTTCCAACTTGGACCTGTTGTTCCTTGTCCTATCACTGAGCATCACCAAAAAGAGCCTTGCATCTTGACACTCGGCCCTCACATATTTATAGACATCAAGAAGATCACCTCTCAGACTTCTCCCCTCAAGACTAAACAGCCCCAGGTGTCTCAATCTTTCTTCATGGATGACCTTTAAGATCCCTTCCAACCCAACCCATTCTATGATTCTGTCACTAGGCAGGTCATAGGGTTACCAGCACCTGTGTGTGAAGCAGAACAACCTCCAGCTACCTTTTTTTCTGGCACAGAATAAAAAAACTGCTGAAAAGCTGTTCTAGGAGGCACTTCATCAGCTGTGCTACAGGCCCGCTCCAAAACCAGAGCATTTCCGTGGTGGCTGGGGAGAGGGGGGGAGTTATAAATATCTTTCTTGGCTCTGCTTGGCTTCTGCCCAAAATAAATAGAAGTGAAAGTCAAAAGTAGAAGCTTGGCCTGTGGAAATCTCTTCCTGAGCCCTCAGGAGACTTGAGTGCCGGATGGGAAGCCAGCTCCTGGTGTTGCAGGGGTCTGGCAGGAGGATGTTTGAGAGGTCTCTTTCCCCACTGCCCAAGGGAGATCTCAGCTGTACAGTGGCTGAGCTGTGATCTCCACACCTGGCATTGGGTGGCTTCTGTCACGGAAAGCCTGAGGGAGCAAAGAGGCATTGACAAGAAGCTGGCTTGAAACAAGAGCAGGAAAAAAAAAAAAAAAAGAGCCACTGGTTGTCCTCTAAATCTTGTAGCATGTTTACTCTCAGAAAGTACAGCTACATTACCAAAAATCAATAGTTCTAGCAGCATTCTCCCTGGGAAACACAGAGGCTCGGACACACGAGAGGTGGTAGGTCTTAAAAAAGCCAAGGGAATACAAAGTGCTTTGGTATAAGGCATTTGCTTGGCTTCTGTCAGTGTACCAATGGAGAGCCCTTGACCCAGGCAGTGCCTGCTGGGACCTTCTGATTGACCTTCTGGTCCAATATGCATGAAGCTGTGCAGGGCCAGAGGGGCTGGTGGGCAGGGTTGGTCTCATTAGCTGAGTTTTGCTTTGAAGTGCATGTGGTTTGTACACAAGGCAGGTTGTGGTATGCAGAGGTAATAGAAACAAGTGTTTGAAAGACTCTTCCTTTTGGCTGCTTTGTGGAAAGGTTTGACTTCCAGGGCTGCTGATGGGACTGGTACATCCCAACCTTTTGTTTTCCTCCATGTTTCATTGTCCAGGCTGTGCTTTTGCCAAGAAAGTTGGACCAGATCACAGAATCGCAGAACATTAGAGGTTGGAATGGACCTCCAGAGATCATTGAGTCCAACCTCCCTGCCTGAACAGGATCCCCTAGGGTAGTTCACACAGAAATGCATCCAGGTGGGGGTTTGAAAGTCTCCAGAGAAGGAGACTCCCCAACCTCTCTGGGCAGCCTGTTCCAGGGCTCTGTCACCCTCACTGTAAAGAAATTTCTCCTCATGTTGAGGTGAAACCTTCTCTGGTCCAGTTTGTATCCATTGCTCCTTGTCTTATTGCTGCAGACCACTGAAAAGAGATTGGCCCCAGCCACTTGACACCCACCCCTCAGATATTTATAGATCTCCTCTCAGTCTTCTCTTCTCCAGTCTAAACAGCTCCAGGTCTCTCAGTCCATCTCCATAGGAGAGATGCTCAAGTCCCCCAGTCACCCTTGTGGCTCTCCACTGGACTCTCTCCAGCAGGTCCCTATCTCTCTTGAATTGGGAAGCCCAAAATTGGACACAATATTCCAGGTGTGGTCTCACCAGGGCAGAGCAGAGTGGGAGAAGAACCTCCCTAGACCTGCTGGATGCACTTTTGCTGATGCACCCCAGGATGCCATTGGCTCTCTTGGCCACAAGAGCACATTGCTGGCCCATGCAGAACTTGCTGTCCACCAGGACTCCAAGATCTTTCTCCATGGAGCTGCTTTCCAGCAGGGCAGCCCCTGGCCTGTACTACTGCCTGTTATTACTCCTGCCCAGATTCAGGACCCTGCACTTGTCCTTATTGAACTTCATATGGTTTGCCTTCACACAGCTCTCCAGCCTGTCCAGATCTCGTTGGGTGGCTGCATAGCCTGATAGGGTTGTTGACCAGCACATTCCCCCTACCCCAGTTTTGTATCATCGTGATCCTTGAGGTCTCTTCCAACGTGGGATTCTATGATTCTGTGATTCATTCTACAGAAATAAATGCATCTCATCTCCCTTCTCCTTTCAAAAATCCTTTTCAAGTCCCAGTATCTTCTTACTGACTGGTGTACCTCCCACTCTCTCATTTGAAATGGAGAGGATTTCCATTTTTCCTGGGTGGAGAGCACTCTGCGGAGGACAGGAGTGTCCATTGCGACACAGATGGGTGTTAGGGCTTGGAGTGAGTGGACACACTGGTGACAGGCACTGCAGCAAGCCCTGCAGAGCTGGAAATCACCCTTCCTTCTCAGATCAGCCAAAAGAAAGAGAGGACACCGACCCCTTTTTACCACCATCTCTTATTAATGAGACATTTTTATCCTAAGTCCTCTAACATGAGCTACACAGGCTTTCAGGAATGTAATTAATCTTTCATTGTATAAATCTTTAATTGTATAAAATGGAGTTTGGATGGCCCTAGTCATTTCTCTACTCTCTTCTCCTCCTCCCCATATTTGAGATGCTCCCTTACAATAGCTTCTTTTCAGCAGCTGCATGGAGTCACCCACAGGGTGTCCCTTGAAGCCAGGCTGCTGTGGAAGGGCCTCTTGCTGGGATGGGGACCTGTGTGACTCCTGTATGAGACTGAGTGATTAGCAGTTAATTATTTCAGGCCCTGTGCAAAGTAAGTTTATGGGTTTAAAGTGGCAGAGGGGAGATTTAAGCTGCATGTTAGAAGGAAGTTCTTTACAGTGAAGGTGGTGAGAAACTGGCACAGGTTGCCCAGGGAGGTTGTGTGTCCACAACCCCCCTGGAGGTGTTCAAGGCCAGGTTGGACGAGGCCTTGAGTGACCTGTACTAGTGGGAGGTGTCCCTGCCTATGGCAGGGGGTTGGAACTAGAGGAGCTTTGAGGTCACTTCCAACCTTACCATTCAATGATTCTATGAAGTCCTTGTGCTGCATTCTTGAGGGACAAAGGCACCCCAAAGGCAGGGTGAGCTGCTCCAAGGCAGGTGCTCTGTGATTAAAAGGTCTGATGCAGAGAATCCCAGTTCTTGGTGACATTTGGGCTAACCTAGATGCTTTTTGGCAGAAGCAGCTTGGGGGTCAGCTGCCCATGCTGCCACGTTGGCAGGTCTGGGGAAGAGGTGGTGGTCCCTGGCAGGTGGGCTGCAGCTGCAGCCTTTTGAGACCAAAACAGCCGTGGCTGAGAGCTGGCTCGGCGCACACAAATACCCCTTCTCTTCCGAGATGCTGTTCTGACTGTCATCTGTTGATGAGGAATTGCTGGGCTCAGCCAAATCCTGAGTGGAGAGCTGTCTGGATGAGCTGGCAGCCTGGAGCTGGGCCTGAATTCATTCTGGTGGCTGGTCTGTGGTGTGTATAACTTGGTGGTACTCACTGGGTGAAGCCCTGCTTGCTCATCTCTGAAGGCAGGGAGCAAATTGAACTCCCTAAGGAATTTCTCCTTTGTGGAGGAGTGACAGTGAAATCAGAATCAGAGAATCATGAAATGTTTGGGGTTGGAAGGGACCTCTGCATCCAAGCCCCCTGCTAAGGGAGGGTCACTCACAGCAGGTTGTCCAGGATCACAATGTTCAGGCAGGTTTGGAATCTCTCCAGAGAAGGAGACTCCACAGCCTCGCTGGGAAGCCTGCTCTAGGGCTCCAGCACCCTCACAGCAAAGAAATTCCTCAAGATGGAACTTCCTGGATTCTGGTTTGTGCCTGTTGCCCCTTATCCTGTCCCTGGGCACTGGCCCCATCCTCTTGCTTCCCATCCTTTAGCCCTTGCTGAACACTGATCAGATCCCCTCTCAGTCTGCTGTTGTCCAAGGCTTAGCAGCCCCAGGTTTCTCAGCCTTTCCTCCTCACAGAGATGCTCCAGGCCCCTTAGCATCTTTGCAGCCTTTTTACCCCAGTAGTTCTCTGACTCTCTTGGACTGGGAAGCCTAGAGCTGGACCAAATACTCCAGATGTGGCCTTTCTAGGGCAGATTAGAGGGGGAGGAGATCCTCCCTTGACCCTCCTGGCCACACTATTCAGAATGCAGCCCAGGAGACCATTGGCTGCCTTGGCCATGAGGTCACATTGCTGGCTCACAGTGAACTTCTTGTCCCGCAGCACTCCCAGGTCCTTCTCTGCAGAGCTGCTTTCCAGCAGGTCATCCCTCACCTGTACTGGTGCTGGGGGCTATTCCTCCCCAGGTGCAGGACTCTGTACTTGCCCTGGTTGAGCTTCATGAGGTTCTGCTCTGCTGAATTCCTCAGCCTGCTCAGGTCTTGCAGAATTGCAGCACAGCCTGATGGTGTGTCGGGCAGTCCCACTTGGGCATCATCAGCAGGTAGGCTTCATCCAGGTCAGTGACGAAGATGATGAACAAAGCTGGGCCCAGTCCCGACCTTTGGGAATATAACAATGGTCCTGAAAGAAACCTGACTGCTCCCCTTGTGAGAGAGGGTTATTTGCAAAGCAGAATACCCTTGGGAGAAGCAACAAAAGAGCAGACGCGCCCAAACCAGTGCCAGGCAGAGCCAAATGCCTTTTGGAAGAGGTGAAGGGCAGCCTTTCAGATGCTAACTAGGTCTTTGGGGTTTGGATGGAGGAGCTGATGCACCATTGGCTCTAGGAGGACATGTTGTAATTCATCCATCCATCGGCAGCAGGAAGGGATGTGAGAGACTGTCTTGAGCCGATGCCTGCAGGGATAGATAGAGAATTCAATAGGAGGCAGATGGAGTGGACATTTTGGAGATCTCAGTGGTGGAGAGATGTCACTGTTCAGGCCCTCACTGTCTCGCAGTGCTCTCATTTGAAATTAGCATCAAAAAGCCTTTCCTAAGGCACAATTGATGCTTCCAGGTGGAGCAATTTCCTGCCTCTTAATGGAAACGTGAGGAGCACTTTACACTCTCGATCATGTCCAGCATTATTGCCCGACCTCCCTGGAAGAAATTCTGACGTCATTTTTTTGGGTCTGCTTCATGGATTGGATTAATCAGCAGAGCCAGGCCCTCGGGGACCCAGAGCTGGCTTGCTGTCATTAATTTGCACTCAAGTCTTTGCAGAACAAAGAAGGGTTTGTTGAGCAAAGCTGGGTCAGCGCTGGGATGAAGAACCTCGAGCTTCCAGCCTGCTTGTTGGAATTAGGACTGAGCCTGCACTGTTAAGTCACACATCCTGTGGCCCGGATTGGTGAGAAACAACCTGGCCTCAACCCTTGCCCTTTGCCACCTCCAGAGCCACCCCTGAGTGAGGCAAAGCCTCCCCGAGCTCCCTAAAAGACATGGTCACAAAGCAAGGAAGGGGTGGTTTGAGCAGCCACTGCTGTAGGTAAAGTGAGGTGCCAGTCTCATACCCTGTGTGCTCTAAAGGCTGAGTGCAGTCTGCAGGGCCAAAAATCTCATCAAGAACAGTTTCACAAAAGGCTTTTTGCAGGGCCAGCTCATGAGAGAAACCCATGGACCAGCAGCTATGTTTCTCTAGGTGCCACTCAAATGGTTTCTCTTCTCTTTCAGCTCTTTGAGAACTTCTACTTTGGAGAGGTGCGGCTGGACTCAGTATGTCTTTCCCAGAGGTTCTCCTCGGATGCTTCTGGCTACTATGCGACGTCTGGGCAGCTGACCTTCTCCTGAGGCCACAGCAGGGCCATTCTGCAAGCAGAGACACCTGCTTTGCCAACAAGATGTGTTTATAGAACAGGAAGTTTGGGAACTCCCAAGCAGGGATGCCTTGTGACTCCTTGACAGCACATTTCCAGCCAGGAATGGTGGCATCCTCTTACGGCTTTTCCTACATGTAGCCCCTTTTGCCTCCTTTCACTGTTGGTAACCAAACTGTCACCAAATTGCCTGTTTGATGCCTGTTGCCTGTTTGTTTTCCAAGAAAACAACTAGAAGAACTGGTGCAGGTGGCTTTTGCGAGGCATCATCAGTGTTGAAGCTTGGCTTTATTTCAGGAGGAGGAAAGTCTTAAAGCAAAGAAAATCCACCAGAACATGATTTAACGATAGTGAGGTCAGGCATTGCTTGGATCTCCAGCAGCGTTCCTCTGTGATGTAGATCTCCAAATAAATTAAATCCCCTTCAAAAGCAAAGTGTTTATCTCCTGTTGCATTGATAGTTCCTGTAATTAAACCTCCAGCACGCAACCATCTTCAGAAGAAAATATATATTGGGGGGGGGTGTCTATTCCAGTGACCAGTTTGGAGCATGTCAAAAAACATGCGCCTCATGGGTGGTTTCTCCATGAAAGGAAGCACAGAACTCTTTGATACCATTGTGAATCCATCAGAGATCTGAAGACAACTGGTTTATCTTGGAAGTCTCCATGTTTGGTAGGAACAGCCCCATGGGCTTTCAACTCACCCCAGGATCAACACTTTGAAAGAGGAATGATGCCTGCGTGTAGCTGGTTCGCTGCAGTGTGGAGGTGGTGGTGGCTGCTGTTGCTGGTTGCTCCTGTGAAGGTGGAATCGTGCTGCCATCGAGGTGGAGAGCCTGTTAGCTAGGGGTGGGGCTGCTTCAACAGCACCCACTTCGACTAGCAATCCTTCTTCAGAGGTTTTCATCCCCTTCCCTCCTCCCAGAGTGAGCTGGCCGCTGGCTGTGTGCTGACAGCAGTGGGAGGTGGGCAGGATTCAGGATGCTTTCCCTTCTTCCCCCCCCCGCCCTCAATCCATTGCCAGGTTTATTTCCAAGACCAAATTGCCCATCTCTGCTTTCAAGCCTGCCAGGAAATCAATCTCACTGGTGCTTTTCCCAGTTGCCCTTTACCCTGGAGCCCACACTTGTACCCAGTTCCAACTACTGGGCTTTTTGTCTGCATTTCTTCGCAGCCACGTGTCTTTGTGCTCTCCAAGTGGAGGAGGAGGGGGAGGAGGAAGAGGAGGAGGAGAGGGAGGCTTTGCTGGGTGAACGGAGCAGCCCAGTGCAGGGAGGTGCTGAGAGCACTTCACACCGGTTGCTGTCATCTTTCTATGGTATGAAGAGGTACTTGGCAAATCTCAGCTGCCTGAAGAACCGACCCAGGAGCTGCTTGCATGGCCACCAGCTGTGCTGTCAGCAGCAGGAAGTGGGGATGCACCTTGAAAGGCTTCTGCCTCCAGGGTTTTGAGTGCTACAGGTCATGGGGTGCTGTTGGCACTTGGGTTTTCCATCAAATTTCCCCTAACAGAGCATTGATGGCCCATCTGTCACACCTGCTCTCCTCCTCTGTCACCTGTAATTCTGAGTTCTTCTTCACTGAGGTCAGCACCGTAGCACACCTGGCTTCGCAACTGAACCCTTACCACCTGATGTGTGGCCAATATGTTGAGAGAGGGGATTCTGCCCCTCTCTTTTGCTCTGCTGAGACCCTACCTGCAGCACAGGGATCAGGTCTAGAGTCCTCAGCGGAGAGAGATGGACCTGTTTGAGTGGGGTCAGAGGAGGCCCCAGCTATGATGGGAGAGCTGGAAACCCTCTGCCGTGAGGCCAAGATGAGAGAGTTGGGGTTGTTCATCCTGGAGAAAAGAAGGCTCCAGAGAGACCTTCTTGTGGTCTTCCAGTGCTTAAAGAGGACAATCAGAAAGCTGGGGACAGACTTTAATTAGGGCCTGTTGTGACAAGGCAAGGGATGATGGTTTAGACTAAAAGAGGGAGATTGAGACAAGATAAGTGGTGAGACCCTGGCCCAGGTTGCCCCAAGAGGAGGGAGAAGCCCCATCCATGGAACCATTCAAGGTCAGGTTGTTTGGAGCTGCGAGCAACCTGCTCTAGTTGCAGATGTCCCTGCTGACTGCAAAAGTGTTGAACTGCTGCCCCTTCACAGCTGCAGCCAGAATGAGTTGTCACCATCACCAAAATTAAGCAGCTGGAGATGTCCTGAGTGGAAGGGTTGGGAGATAGGGGGCAGAGATACCGGGATTTGGTGGGGTGAGGGCTGGAAGTTGAAGGCACGGCAGGGGTGGGGCCTACGGGATGGGAACATAGCAGGGACCGTGGATGCAGGATGGACACAGGGTAAGGACCAAGGATTTGGGATAGAACTGTGGCAGGGACAGGGAATGTGGTAGCGACCGGGAATGCAAGATGTTGGAGGAAGGTAAAAGATGGATGTGGCAGGGATGGAGGACGCGGGGTAGGGACCAGGGATGCAGGATCAGGCATGCAGGATAGGGGGCTTGCCGGGGCAGGGAATGCGGGATGCAGAATATGCGATGAGGTTATGGTAGGGACCAGAATGAGTGATGTAGGACAAGAAGTAGACACCAGGGATGTGGGGCGAAGAAAGAGGAGTGGGGACAGGGGATGTACCAGGGATACAGGATGGAGACAGGACAGGGACCAAGGCTGCGGGGTGAGGGGTGCAGGATGGAGAAAGGCGGTGGACCAGAGCCGCAGAATGAGGGTTGTGGGATGGGGAGAGGGGATGGAAGATGTGGACAGGGCAGCGACCGAGGATGCGGGATGGGGACAGGGGTGGCGCGAGGCTGCTGCCGTGCCGTGCCGTGCGGTGCANCTGGCCCCGGGCCCGCCGCGGCGGGGGAGAGCCCCGGGAATTTTATGGAGGACGAGCAATGGCTCTCCTCCATCTCCCAGTACGGCGGCAGGATCAAGCACTGGAATCGCTTCCGAGACGTGAGTCCGCGGTGGGCTTGGGCTGGGGGAAACGCGGGACGCGCCGACGGGCACCGGGAACACCCCTCCCCGCCCCACCGCTGCGGCTGCCGCAGCGCGACCCTCCCTCCGTCCCGGCCCCCGGTTGCCGAGCCCGTGGCAGGAGGCCGGGGATGCTCGGTGCTGCCCGCGCTCCGCTGCCACCCGCCCAGGGCGGCTGCCGGTCCCGGTCCCCGGGGGATGGCCACCGTGACCAGCCAAGGCCACCGTGACCGACACCACCGTGCCCCGTGCCACCATGCTCGACGCCACCATTCCTGATGCCACCCCGCCTCTCACCAAAGCTGGTGTGGCTGATGCCAAAGCCACGGTGGCCAGCAGCCTGGCTCTGATGCCACCCTCGGCTAGGACACCTGGGGGTGTCGTCCCCTGCACCCTCACCCCGTCCACCGCATTAAGGCCTGTGCCACGGCCTCAGCCCCTTGGTGACAGATCTGCGCAGGTCGGGGCACCGGCACCATCCTGAGCCCCGTGGGACCAGTGAGGTGGTGGTCCCTAGGGATGGGGACACTCGAGGCAGGGAGGACGAGAATGCAGACGGTGCCGGAGCAGTGGCAGGTGACTGGCGCGCTAGGCTCAGCATCCTCCAAGCCTTCGCTCTTGCACAGCCCGTAGTGATGGCCTCGATGGCACCTAGTGCCCAGCCTTGATTTTATAGGGCGTCCCCGTTACCCCCAACTCCTGTCGCCCAGGGCCGGGGCACAGCGCTGCAGCCCCAACCCTGGGTGGATCTGGGAGACTTGCAGGGAGTGGGCACACCCCGAGCCACCTCCCCTCCACCCCGAGCCAGCCCCTCTGGTCTTTGTTCCGATGCGTGCTCAGGTTTTCCT
This sequence comes from Ramphastos sulfuratus, assembly GCA_013399055.1. Taxonomy (NCBI): domain Eukaryota; kingdom Metazoa; phylum Chordata; class Aves; order Piciformes; family Ramphastidae; genus Ramphastos; species Ramphastos sulfuratus. The sequence continues at coordinate 57,373 of WBNM01021071.1, forward strand.
TGGCAGCAAGAATGTGCTGCCAGATGTGCCCCATCGCGGGGCAGGGTTGGGGGCACCGAAATAATCCAGTTAGGGAGACAGAGCATGATCGAGAGTTTAAGTAATGGGGTAAACACCTCCTTGGAGACGCCCCCACCAGCAGCGTACCCGGCTGGGCAGTGCCAGTCTGGGCACCTGGGACCTCAGCCAGCTGCGGAGAGCCAAGCAGGGAGCACGTGAAGATCTGCCCCCCACTATTCTGGACATCCTAGGTGGGGAGTTCAGGGTCAAGAGACCCCCATCCCTGGGTACTAGCAGCACGCGTGGGGCCCACCCAGCTGTGCCAGGGCTGCCAGCCCCGGGGATGGGGGCGGTGGGGAGGGCTGCGGCCCTGCCGGCGACTAGTGCGGATTACTAAGCAAATCCCATGGATTTGTGGGGTTTGGGGCTGGGGGGGTTGGAGGCGCAGGACCCGCCGTGCGGCGGGAGGAGGCCAGTGGCCCTGTCGGGAGCCGCGCCGCAGGAGCTGCCGGGCGCCGCAGTGTTACTAATCACGGCACGGGCAGGCGGGCCATCGATTGCGGTGCGAACGCCGCCGCGACAGGCATCGTCCCTTCCGCAGCCGCGTCCCGCGCCTCGGCCTCCCGCTGCCACCCTTTAAAACCCCTTCCTGACTCCCCGCCGTGGCCTGACCCGGACACCCATCCCAGAGCGTCCTGCGGGGCGAGCGATGCTGCCTGCCGACAGGGATCCGGTGCCTGCTGCTCCCTCCTACCCTCAGGATGCTTTCGGGGCCCCGGGGGAGCAGCTGTGCCTCCCCAGGCAGTGGCATCCATCTTAGCCTGCTCCTTCTGGGCTCGCCGTTGGAAAACTGGGGCAGCGGCACCAGGACCATCACCCCACGGGCATCCCGGCGGGGCCTTGCTGCGCTCCCGCGGGCTTCTCCACCCAACGCCTCCTCCGTCCCTCTGTCCTGCCTTTGCCAGGCACCCGAGAGACGATGGGGGAAGGTTTATCCTGTGTAAAGGTTCTGCAGGATCATGGGCCTAGAGTCAAACTGGTGGTGGGCACTGGTGACATCTGGGACTGGTGACAAGAGCTTTGGGTACCTCCGAAGGTCGGGGTAGACTGGGGGCTTTGGGCTGCACTGAGGCTGATGGTGGGCGCTCTTGCTCTCCCTTTCTCTCTCTCTCTTTTCGGTGTCGGCCGGGCCATCTCACTGTCACGCTTCCAGGAGGTGGAGGTGAGCGCTGAGGGGTTGCCAGGGCTGCCTCGCCCTGCTTTGGGTGGCCCCGAGCCGGGTGGTGGCACACCTGGCCCGGTGTCACCTCTCCTGCTCCCTCTGCTCATCCAGGCTCTTCCCACTTTGCAGGATGACTACATCAAGAGCTGGGAGGACAACCAGCCTGGGGATGAAGGTACCACTGGGACGGAACTGGGATAGGGCACAGGGGGCTCGGTGCCAACTGGCATGGAGGGAGGACACTTTCTGCCCGCACACCCCCCCTCCGGCTTTTTCCTTCCGGCTGGGGACAGTGCCGGGAAGCGGCAGCTGGTGCCGAGGCAGTGGCCCAGCTGCAGCCTGAATGCTGCTTTGTACCCGGCCGGCTGGTGGCCAGTGCTGCCAGGGATCCCCTGGGGGGTCCCTGTCTGCCCCCCCACCTGCCCCGGCCCCTCTCTGCCCTCCCCCAGCCCTGGACACCACCAAGGACCCCTGCCAGAAGGTGAAGTGCAGCCGGCACAAGGTGTGCGTGGCGCAGGGCTACCAGCGCGCCATGTGCATCAGCCGCAAGAAGCTGGAGCACAGGTAGGAGGGTGCTGAGGCTAGGACCGAGCTGGTGGCATGGGGAGCACACACTGGGCTGAGGTCTCAGTGCTGTCCCCCTGCACAGGATCAAGCCACTGGGCACCAAGGTCCATGGGAGCTGCAAGCCCTGCCACGCCACCCCGCTCGCTGCCGTCTGTGGCTCTGATGGCCACACCTACAGCTCGGCGGTAAGGATGGTGGCACCTTGACGTGGGGGTTGGGGACATCGTACTGTGTCCCCCCTCCTTGCCAACGTCCTGCTGCCACCTCGCCACAGTGCAAGCTGGAACAGCAGGCGTGCCTGGCCAGCAAGCAGCTAACAGTGCGGTGTGAGGGGCAATGCCCCTGTCCAACCCCCCACAGTCCCACCAGTGATGCCAAGCAAGGTGAGAGGGATGAGGGACACCAGGGGGGTGTCCCTCAACTATGCCTGACCTGATGCCACCCTCTCTGGATCCCTCAGAGCCATGCACTGGGCAGGACCTGGCTGACCTGGGCGACCGCCTGCGTGACTGGTTCCAGCTCCTGCGGGAGAATGCCAAGCAAAACGGCTCCGGTGGCCTCCCTGCCAGCCCCACCACTGGTACGTGCCCTCACCACAGGGACCGGGGCACAGAGGGTGCCGTCCCCAGGGGGGCCAGGCACCCACAGGTCTCATCCTGCCCTGCAGCGCTGGAGAGGAGCGTGGCGGCCACCTGCAAGGAGGCAGTGGGGTGGATGTTTGCCCGGCTGGACACGAGTGGAGACCTCTTCCTGGAGGCAGCTGAGCTGGCCGCCATCAACCTAGACAAGTATGAGGTCTGCATCCGTGCCTTCTTCAACTCCTGTGACACCTCCAGGGACGGCCGCGTCTCTGCGCCCGAGTGGTGCTTCTGCTTCTGGAGGGAAAGTGCGTCACACCGCGGCGCTGGGGGTGTGTGGGGGCCTGCCGGGGGACCTGCTG